>BTHU01000003.1:143306731-143464231 GCA_036184795.1 Tokudaia tokunoshimensis
TTCTAACATTTTTATGAACAAGGATTTAAAGGACTCCATGGTAACGACCATATGAGGTAATGTAGACACTGAAGAGAGGCCTGCCACGGTTTTAAGGAAACTGAAACTTGGAGGCCAGTTTTCGACAATAACAACACTGGCCGAACCTGTAATGTATTTAAAATGGTAAACTACTTGCTAGCACTCCATATATATTAGATTGGAAATATTGGGTAGAACTGACAGGCAATTTCACAGCAAGTTCCTAAACACGGCTTGGGCCGCTCTGAGTCTCTGGAGCCGTGACTGCCACGGGTCGTGTAAAATCTTGCACCTAACAGGAAAACCTTTAATTGGACCCAGCTTTCCCTGGGGAAGACAGGCACAGCCCGGAACTGCTGGCATAGAGCTGCTGAGAACCAGCTGGGGGTTGGGCGTGTTCCTTTCTGAAATATTTGGGCATTTACTCCACCCCACAGCTCTGCCATTCCTGGACATGGAATCTTGGTACTGGAAATTATGAAGGCCAGTCCAACCATTGAAGTCTGGATGACGGAATCTGGCTGATTTACAGAAACGGAAGTTCTCTGCCATTTCCTCCCCCGCCCTCCCACCTCCCCACCATGTCTGAAATATTAGGTCTCGGCATATATATTACATATTACGTATATCACATATCAGCTGATATATTACATATCAGCCTAAAATATATATATTTAGGTGTTTATTCCATCAGAAACAAAGCTTGCAAAACAACTATTTTCCGGACGCAGTAAGGTATTTTCAGCAACCAACATATAAATGTATATGTTACAAATATAGAAACATAAAAATGAAACTCCTGGATTTAAGGGTTGTCTGAATGACGATACAGTTAGGCTGTTTTATTTTGTGGACAACAAATAACATTACCAGGAAAAACTACATGGAAGATTCAGGTGTAGGGTTGGTGGTTTTCTACCGTCAATACTAAAGCTAGCACTTGACTACATGTTTGGAATAGGTGACACTTCCTAATGAGGCGAACGGGACCACAGTTGTGTTACCTTAGAGTCTGAAATACAGAGACTTCATCTTCAGGCCAATACCAGCAGCCTGCGCATGCGCCGCCCAGCACCCTGTCCAATCCTTATGCTGTGCGGATGGCGGGCTGTACTGCTTCTGTTTATTAGCCTGCTCTGCCTCAGGTGAGGGGTGCACCTGATGCTGACTGACACTCACGGACTCAAATCCCAAACCTCTTGTGCAAGTTATTGAATTGATTTTAAGTCTAACTTCGATGATCATTTGTAAAACAGGAATAGAAGAAATACTTCATCTTACTGAGTCTTCTAAGAATTAAAGTTCATCCAGGTGGAGGTGGTGGACGCCTTTAATTCCAGCACTGGGGAGGTAGAGGAAGATGGATTTTTGAGTTCAAGATCAGCCTGGTCTACAGGGTGAGTTCCAGGACAGCCAGGGCTACACAGAAAAACTATCTCAAAAAACTAAACAAATCAAACAGCTCAAAAATATGGAAAGTAGAAGCTGGAACATGACCACAAGGCCACTGTAATATTACTCCTGTTAATATATTGCACACCAGTGCTCTTAAATTACTGACTTGTTTTTTGAGCTCCGGAGCTCAGCGTGGCCTCGAACTCACAGCAACTTTCCTGCCAGGCACAGGGATTACGGTCACCACGCCTAGCTTATGAAGGAAAGAAAGAAAGAAAGAAAGAAAGAAAGAAAGAAAGAAAGAAAGAAAGAAAGAAAGAAAGAAAGAAAGAAAGAAAGAAAGGAAGGAAGGAAGGAAGGAAGGAAGGAAGGAAGGAAGGAAGGCAGGCAGGCAGGCAGGCAGGCAGGCAGGAAGGAAAAGAGAAAGAGAAAAGAAAGGAAAGGAAAGGAAAATAAAGCACCAAAGTCAGCGTAAGGAGATAAAAGCAAGGCATCGCTGAGGCTTGGCTGGAGGCCCAGGCCCCACCTGCTTGGCTCCAACTAGCCCCACAGCCGGCGAGGCCACAGGCATCTTCAAAGAAGCACTTGAACCCCAGAGCAGCTTTAAAATCCCTGTGGAAGGCTATGTAGAGTAGAAACAGCGCTCTTCTTTTTAGATTTGCTCTGTTTGTTAGCCAGTTTTGCTTAAATGAGAAGGTCAGGGTCAGGGCAAGGCAGTCCAGGCTAAGGCTGAGAAAATGTGCCACAGAGAGGTTGTTCCTGGAAGATCCAGCAAACACCAGAATAAAATGTAAACATCGAGGTATCTTGGAACCAGTAAGTTTGAATTAAAGTTTACCTTAGGTTCACTTGAGAATCTGGGAGATCCTTAACTATGCCTTTATATCCAAGCCAGGCAGGATGTACTAAAAGGGGTGGGATGCAGAGGCAGGTGAGTCTCTGAGGGTTCCAGGCCTGCCTGGTTTACAAAGTGGATATAAACCAGGACTACACAGTGAGACCCTGTCTCTCTCACATGATCAACGAATAATCACCAGTGACCAATTCCAAGAGATAGCTAGAGAGCTAAAGTAGGAAGCCTAAAGGGAGAACAGAACTTGTTTGGAATGTATGCCATGACTGAATACAAAAAGGGAAAAGATGATGAAACATTGTATAAGCTTTAAAACTTCAGGTGTGCTGGCACAGGTTTACAGGGTGGTAAACAGGAAGCCAGAGAGGTCGAGGTCATCCTCTGCTAGTTAGAGGCCTATCTGAGATATATAAGATGCTGTCTTAAAAATAAAGACCAAACCAAACACTCCCTACCAAAACTAAAACCTTCAGAGCACCAGGGTGGCTGTCTCTTGTTGGAAATGCCTGCACTATCGAGACAATTGGATCGCCCACAGTTCCAGGCCAGCCATGGCTATGTATGAGATCCTGTTCAAACAAAAGTCACATTATAAATACCTTATGTAGATTGCTTACAAAAATTATTGGTATAGACACTGTAAAAGACAATGTACATACATATAAATTCAGATCAATATTTACTGATGGAAAATGAAATGTTTCTATTAGGACTAAAGAAATACATTGTTAGCAAGAGTATTCTCATAATCCTGGCAATGAAAGGAAACCTTCTCCAACTAGCCACCAAATGAACCTGCTGAACAGAAGTACAGCCCGCGCACAGTAACTGTGGCTTAGAAACCTCCAAGGTAGCATTTACAAGTCAGAAACTCCATGTCTGAATCTTCTTTTCAGAGTGTGCCTCAATAGATTTCCACATACTGTCTTCCAGTGAAAGAGAGAGACACAGTCAGGAAACTATTACTTTCTTAGAAATCTTTGGGTAGCCTTCATCCCTAAACTATAAAGGCCTTAAACATATGCTCCTTATTAATCCCTGGGAGAAATACCTTAAAATGACTAATGATAAGCCTCAGTTATACTGTAGCTTAGTTTTTAGTTTCAATTGCTTTAATTTTTTCTTTATTATAAAGTTAAGCTTTGCTCCCTGTGCTTGTGGTTAAAGAATAAACTGATGATCTTGTTCTAAAATGCCAGATGCTGGGGCTGTGGAGAGGGTTCAGCAGAGAGGACCATGAGCAGCCAAGAGATAGCTTGCTGTTCTTCTAAAGAACTGGGATTTGGTTCTCAGCACCCACATGGCAGCTCACAACTATTTATAACTCCTGTTCCAGGGCCTCTGAGTCCCTCTGCTGGTCTCTGTGAGCACTGAAGGATACACACAGCCAGGAAAAAAAAAAGATCTCAAAAGAGGTTTTTGAATGCTAGATACTGACACCATGATGTCCCTCAATCAATCATCTCCCAAAAGGAATTTTGCCAATAAAGACAGTAAGATATATAAATATATATATGTATATATATATATGTATATACATACATACACACATACACATACATATACATCATATACATCACATACACATACACATTAGTGTTACCGTAAGGAACAGGAGCCAGGTATGATGATGCACACTTGGTGGCAGAGGCAGACAGAACTCTGAGTTCAAGGCCAGCCTAGTGTATAGAGCCAGAACAGCCAGGACTATAAAAAGAAAGCCTGTCTCAAATAAACCAATACCGTACCAATACCAATACCGCCCCCCCCAATAATAATAAAGACCTCCAACCAGGAGTTGGAGGTATAGCTCAGACCCAAAGCATCCAGTGTAAACAAGGCTCTAGGTTTGATCCTCAGTGTGGAGAGAGTCATGGCTCTCCCAAGGGACTCATGATAGATTTCAGAACCTGTGACAGAGTGACCCAAGAAAGTTCCCCAGCCAAAGCCTTTTATCAATGTATGTGATTTCAACATGAAGAACTAAGCCCAGGATCCAGCTGGTCTCAAACCCCTGTGGAAAGAACCCAGCTTGGTAAGATCAGCATGTATAGGACACCTCAGAATCAAGATGATTCAAGTCACTGCATGCCTCATTCACCATGCCCTCCCATGGGGTCCTCTTCTGGAAGTGCCTGAATCTTACCCTCACGAGTTGGCTGGACAGTGGGACGCCTCAGCAGGCAAAGCACCTGCTCCGCACACCTGTTGATGTGAGCTTTGGTCCCTAGACCCCACATGAAGGTGGACAGAGAGAACGGACCTCCACACACGTACATGGCCCATGCAAATGCAACCACATCCAGTAATGAATGAGTAAAAAACTCAGGGAGGCATGGCTACAAGGCTAATATAAGTAGACCGACTATTATTAATAGCGAATAGTAGTGGTCGTGGTAGGTAAAGAAATCAGGGCATCGAGAGCTCTCCTCCCCTGCTCAAGGCTCTGTGTTTGATCCCTAGAACCCCAGACACACACACACACACACACACACACACACACACACACACACACACAAAATCAGGACAGCAACTTGGTACTGTGACCCAATCCTGTTAATTAAATACTCATGAGACAAAGGCAAGATTCTGTGAGTCACAGTACATCCTGGGCTAGTACTCAGTTCCAGGCTAGTTTACAAAGGATTTCTTAAAAGGCAGGATATTTCTAAATGGCTATCTATATTACTACATGACATACTTGAAACATCAAACCTGATTTTCCTCAGGTTACTTTCAGTATCTGTGTAGGAAGCAGACTTTTTCAGTCGTAAGTCAGCTTCATGCATATTTATTTTCTGCTTGCCTATATAATTTGTGCTCATTTCCACCAACAGCCATTTTGAGGTGTACAGTCATGATGCTGATACAAAGCTGTCTGCATGCCTGCTGCCAGGCCGAGGCGGAGGCTGAATCCATCCCACAGCCATAAAGAAAGCAAACAAAAAGCAACCATATTCTGAAGAAATGGTTTGTGTAGAACTTGAAAATAGGGAGTGCCAGGAACTGGAGAAAAGCACACAGAACCTTAAACTCCACCGCTGTCTCAGCAAGCCATAAAGGCTTGAGTACAACCCCACTCCTCTGTCATAAATCGCTGAGAACAGTATGGCAGCCCTGACCCGCTCAGGCACATGGCCTCACAGCTGCTTTGAACTGCCCTGCATTTTCTTCTAGTCTTAGATTCTTCAACAAGAGGAAGAGGAAGTCTGTGGTGGCCTCTTTCAAATGGTGCAGTAAACTTTGGATAGTACATTTGGGGAAACATTACCATGGGATTTCCTAATCTATCTATCTGCCTGTCTGTCTCTATCTCTATCATCTATCATCTATCTAACTATCTATCTATCTATCTATCTATCTATCTATCTATCTATCTATCTAGGTTCTCCCCAATGTAGCCAAGGCTGGCCTCAGACTTAAGGTTCTCTTGCCTCAGGATTCCTGAGTGCTGGGGTTTCAGATATGTGCCACCAAGCTCAACTTGACTCATATATTTGAAGGTTGAAATTCAGAAATATGCTATTAAGCAATAAATGTCAGGACTGGCTATAGAACCTGACCTGTTGCCATTCTCCCACCAGACAGACATGAACGGTCTATACTGACATCTTCCCCCCCCCAAAAAAAAGGTATAAAATTAACAGTTCTTTGGCAACATAACAAGTTCAAGGCAAACCTTAACTCTGTGAGACCTCAAAAAACAAAACAAGGCTGGGGACATGCCAACCAGATGACTTCTTGCTGTGCAAACAAAAGGTCCTATGTTTGAAACCCCAACACCCACATAAGAGGCCAGGACTGGGTCTTTGTATCTGTAATCCCAGCAGTGCTGGGTGTGGGGACATCATTGCTGCCTGACAGCGTTGGTCTAGGTTTGGAGAGAGACCCTGTCTCAAGAGAATAGGGTGGAAAGTGACAGAGCAGGACACTGATGCCACATGCAACAGGTGCTTACAGGCATTCTGTCATGCATATGTATGCATCACACACACACACACACGCACACGCACACACGCACACGCATACACACACACACACGCACACACGGACACACACACGCACACACACAAGCATACACGCACACACACACACACACGCACACGCACACACGCACACGCATACACACACACACACACGCATACACACACGCACACACGGACACACACACGCACACACACACACGGACACACACGCACACACACATACACACACACGCATACACTGTATAAAAAGAGCAAAAGAAGCACAATGAGAAATGGCTTGAGACTCAGGCATGGCGGCCTTAATATCAGTGCTTGAAAGGCAGAGGCAGGTAGATCTCTGAGTTTGAGGTCAACTTGGTCTACGTAGTGAGTTCAGGAGAGTCCGGAATAATGACATAGGACAAACTGTCTCAAAAAAGGAAAAAACAAAAACAAACAAACAAAATACCGAAAGAAAAAAAGAAAAGGGCTTGAGACTTTGAGATTTGGTTTCATAAGAATTTAACAAGAAAAATAAAAATATTTCTCATTTCTTTTAGATACTGATCTGAAATACAATTAAAGAAGAAAGTCTCTCATTTTCTGCAATATATCTTCTGGAAGGAATTTAGTAGTTAAATATGGATTAAAACTATGCTGCATTAAACCAAATTATGAAATTCTTAAAGCACATATACATTCTGATTCCAAGTTGCAAGTTTAACATGAGATTAAGTTGGCTTCTCCAAGAGCTAAGCAAGTACAGAAAATTAGCATGCCGCCTTACAAGGGCTCATTCTAGGTGCCTTTCTGTCCCTTCTCTTGGTTGTACTAGTCTTTCACACTAACTATTCAATTCTTAGGCTCAAAATGAAGCCTACATCATTGCAAGAACAGGCAAGCACAGGGTTTCACACAGAAAGAGGACTCTTTCCTAGGCATGATGAACTGCTAAGGCACATGCCTCAGTTCCATTATCCATCTCTCCCTCTCTCCCTCCCTCCCTCCTTCCCTCCCTCCTCGTTCCACTGTGAAACATGTGAGAAAGATGGGAGGGTTACTGGGTGGAAGTTCCAAAAAGGCAAATTTCTACTTAGTTCAAGGAAGAATTACTGAAGATTCTCAACTAAAATGACATGGTGTGAGGCACTCATGAAATGTTCTTCCCATTATAGTTACAAGAGACACACGTGTCAATTCAGCTGGGCAGAGGGCGGCTTTCACCTTGCTATACTGTCTCCAGTTTCAGTGCTGGGATTACAGCTGTGCAAAATCATGCTGAGGTTTACCTGGTATAGGAAATCAAACCCAGGGCTCTGCACATGCAAGGCAAGTGTCCCAGCAACAGAGCCACACTCCCCAGCCCAAAGGGGTTAGCTTTTCCAAGTGGCCTTGCCATGCAATTATTAGTTCACTGTAATGGAGTCAAATAAAGCTAAAGACCTTTGAGAATGTTCAATAGAAACTAAGAAACTATTACTTAAGTGAGGATTATGTTTAAGGATCCTGTGTGCACCAAATGATATTATGTGCTGTCATTTAAATACTTATGAGCTCTGACCAGAGGTCGGGGAGAAGTCAAAGATTAACCACTGTGGTCATTAGAACTGAAAAAGACCACCACAGGAAAGAATGGTAGGGATCTCCATCTTTTGTTCCACTTCGTATTGGGTCTATGTAGCCCAGGCTGGCTTCAAACTCCTCACACTAGGTCCTTCTGCCTCAGCCTTGGAAATAGCTGCGATTACAGATACACACTGTTTGAACCAAGCTGGGACGACCCATTCTATGGGGTCAAATAAGGGAGTGTCAATGGATGCAGCCATTAGTAATGCTCAGTAATGCTGACTGGATGGACTTGGCGATTAGCGTCTAGTAGCTTTGTCAAGGATACTTTTATTTAACTGTTGACACCAGAATCGATGCTGTGATCCCATTACAACCTCAATTATTATCCAGTGGCCATGTCCCCTGGCAGGATTCTACCACACCATTTCTGATTATAGATACTCCTGCTAGAAGTCTCATTAGATGGAAGAGCACCAAAAACTTTTCTCTTTCATGTACACTGGTGTTTTGCCTGCATGTATGTCTGTGTGTCAGATCCCCTGGGACAGGAGTTATAGTTGTGAGCTACCACGTGGGTGCTGGAAATTGAACCTGTCTCCTATGGAAGAACAGCCAACGCTAAGCCACCTCTCTAGCCCCAGCAACAGAACTTTATATCCTTTAGAACCAAACTCATCAAAATTTTGGGGGTTGAACCCAGGGCCTGCACGTGCCAGGCAAGCAGTCCTTGCAAAGCTACATCCATATCCCCTAAATTCCAGAGCAGTCATTAAGTTTAATTACTAGGAAGAGAAACACGTGAGACGATTTTAGTGTTCGTGTTTTTCAAACAAGGTCTTGTATATAACTAGGCTGGTCCTGAACTTATCATACGGTTAATCACTTGGAACTCCTGATCCTCCTGCCTCTACCCACTTGTGCTGGTTTACTAGCATACACCATCACAATTTAAAAATGTGTTTTAAATGGAAAATATGTAGTAAGATCTTGAGTTTAAAAAAAATTAGCATGCATTTATTGACACCTCCACAGAATATGAGAGTCCTTGGTGTAGTCTTACAACAGGAAATCAGTATATCTGATAACAAATTTCTGATTCAATTTGAAAGTATTAAGTGTTGGAAATTTATTCATTCAGCAGCTCAACCCAGTGTTTTCAGGTCACATACTTTGACTGGCAATCTTATGCTTTCAAGCTATAAAGAATGACATTTATGAATAGATATTAGTGAGAGCTTCATCTGACTGTCAGCAGTACAGTACTCAATCACAGCTGGACATTAAAAAAAAAAATAAAGCTGTTGGTAGAGTGCTTGCAAGTCCAGATGGAGGAAGTCCAGATGGAGGAAGTGAAGACGGATTCCTGGAGTTTTTGCTGGCCAATCGAGTAACCTCATTTAGCAAGAGATGGAGTCTCAAAAGGAAAGGTCGCCAGGCTGTGGTGACGCCACACCTTTAATCCCAGCACTTGGGAGGCAGAGGCAGGCAGATTTCTCAGTTCGAGGTCAGCCTGGTCTACAGAGTGAGTTCTAGGACAGCTAGGGTTATACAGAGAAACCCTCTTGAAAAAACAAAAAACAAGGGAAAAAAAAAAAGGAAAGGTGAAGTGACGGAGGCAGGCACTTGAACCTCCCGGTAACACCCCCCCATGTACCTTTCTAGGCAGGTGTATTTGTTCACATTTGTAATTCTAGCATTCAGGAGTCTGAAGCAGAGGGATTGTATCCAGTTCTGAGAGAGTGTGAACTACATAGGGAGTTCCAGGCCAGCCTGTGACAGCAAATCCACATGCATTAGCAAAGGCCCCTGGTTTTAATCAGCAAGTAAAAGTCTAAAGTTCTGAATGAGTCTGAGCTGGATGTATTTGTGAGACAGCATTTCTCTGTGTAGCCCTGGCTGCCCTGGTCCTTGAACTCACTCTGTAGATCAGGCTCGCCTCGAACTCAGAAACCCACCTGCCTGTGCCTCCCAAGTGCTGGCATCACAGGCGTGTGCCACCACTGCCTGGCGTATTTGTGACAGGGAAGCATACTGGGCGTTGAGGAATGGAACCATTGGTGGCCTATTAAGGTCTCCTTGCTTAGTCAATACTGTGATAGGAAGGGCCTGAGGCTTGTTAGCTGATGGTGCTACCCTTTCCCACTGCAGACTCCCAGCCCTAGGAAGGAAAGAACTTACTGGGGTTACGAAGGTATCACACTTTTCAGTGTACAAATGTGGCCAGTGGTTAGGCTGCAGCATTAGAGTGCATCTCGCTGCTCACTCATTGTTTAAGGCTGTGTCTGTGCTGCTAACTGGAATGGTCTCATGGTCAGAGAGTTATTATCTGTTTCTTTAAAACAAGTCTGCTACTTCCTACACTGATCAGAATCCTGAGTAAAAAGGAAAGCACTGACTTCTATGGATGCACACATCAAGGTAACTAATTAGAACTGACCAAGTCTTTGATTGTTAAGGGATGCAAAAACAGTGTGGTGGTGCATGCATGGAATCCTAGCATTATGGAAGATCACCATGAACTCCAGTCCAGCCTGAGCTCCACAGCAAATTTTGGGCTAGCTGCAGCTAAAGACCCTGTCTCAAAACAATGGTGGGAATTGACGTAGTGAATAAAGTTTTGTTTTGTTTTGTTTTTTTAACCCCACTAAGTTAGTCTCTCATGGTTAACTTTCATATGGACCACCGCATTCATGCCTGCACACAATTTGAAAAACAGGGGAGAACCTGACAGGGGTTAACTCTTATATGACAAAATATAAATGACAAGATTCAATATGCCTCTTAACAAGTACAAAAAACTTGCAAATAAAATGCCTGGTCAAGTGGTCTTGTAGCAAATGGCTAATCCTTTCAAGCATTCTAAATGTTGAAGATAGTGTGTGTAAGTATAAATCACAAATGCTATTTGCTGCAGGCTGTTTGGTCATTTCATCTTGAAGTATGGCCTGTCACCTGTGTTCTATACTTGGTAGAAAAAGGGGCCCCTAAGGCTCAAGTGATCACAGTATTTCACAGATGGTAACACTTCCAAATAAAACAAGTTTGAGGCATACTGAAGTGAGGCTTCAGGAGTCCTGGGCCCTCAAACTACGATGTGCAATAAGCTCTCTGGTTCTGTTTGACTCAATTTCCCACTTGTCTTGAAACTTCCCATTGTTCTTTCAGTAACTGCTGTGATGTGTGCCAAGAAATCAGTCTTCTGTTCCTAATATCTTCCCTAGCAGATACCTAATTAAACTGAAAATTAGTACCTTTTTTATTGCCAAATTTTAAGACTGGCCATATTTTGAAGAAACTGAACTATATATATTCAGGTGGTAAGGAAGGCAGCTTGCTGTTAGAGCTCAGGCATGCCTCTACCTTGTGTAGAGGTCTACCTTGTGACCTTGAGGGTCAGAGGCAGGGCTCCACATAGCCAGCTTGGAGCCTCCTTGTTTGCTTTATATTTCCTCCAGTTCATTTTAATAACTCTAGAATTTACTAACTTTTATCATTCCAAAGACTAAACTCTAAAAACTAAAGAATCCTTTCGTTTTTTGAGGGCAGTTTTGGCTGCCCTAGAACCTAGTATTTAGACCAGGCTGGCTTCAACTTTAGAGCTCTTGTGGTTTCTGCCTCCAGGGATGCTGGGATTAAAGTGAGCCACCACGCCAAGCTTAGTTCTGAAAACCATTTTGTCATAAATCCAATACTGTTTTTTGCCAGCTCCCACTATGAGTGATTTGTGGTGAAAAGCTTACAAAGCATTTTTCATAAGGCTAAACTTCTAAATTGCCTATTAGCATTAAAACAAGCTTTCTTAAAATATTTGCACACACATAATACAAAATTTTATCAATTTTTCTTCATGTACTAAGCAAGGAGATAAAGTTGGCAACTATCATGGTTCTAAATCTCGAAAAGTAGTAAGGCCCACTGTGAAACAAACTTATTTGGCTAATACTGCTCTAACCAGGGTGGCTGCCAATCAATTTCTTACACATCTAGGATGTTCAGTGGTGGAACTGCCCCACCCCCATCTCATCTTTGAAGACTTTAAAACAGCTTTTTAATCTAAGTGATTCTAACCATTCTCTCTTGAAACCACACATCTTAATCCACACCTGACGGCTCACCATAGCATATGCATAGTGCTTCCGTAACCCCACCCCATCTTCCTCTGTTCTATTAGTAACTCAAAAAGTTGGGTGTAGTGGATGACATTAGTAACCCTGGAATTCAGAGGTTGGGACACAGGGCCTTGAGTTTGAGGTTCGCCTGTGTACACAGCAAGCGAGGTTTATCCAGCACAGAGGTAAGTAAGTAGGCAACTTAGACTGCTGTGTATACTCTATAAATTTTCAAAGGCTTGCAATTTGTAATCTTATATATTTGTTTACAAGTTGATTATTTGTCTAATATACAGTATATATGAGACAGTGAGTGCTTCACCTTTGAGTCTCAACCCCATTTCCAAGAGAACTCATAAGTGTGATTAGGGGGAACTTTTGGATGTTTCTTAAATCCTATAAAAATTCTAAAAGTATAATGAATATAAGCTGCTGCTATCTGTATTAGTGAAAGAATTCCTGCAAAGAGGACGGGGAGGGAGCTTTACTTATTTTTGTATTTTCCAAAACCCTAACAAATAGAAAAACCTCATCCATCAGACTCCACAATTCAACCTTGGAAACTCCAAGTACAAAGGTATTTGAGTTTACAAAGGTGTTTCCCTTACCCAGTGAGTACAAACTAACATACCTGCAAATAAATCAGAGTTAAATATCAATAAAATTCACAAAGCCAGAAGCAGTTTAGTGCTCACAAGTTTATATTTTATGTTTGATAAAGAATCTTGTGTATTTTCTAAATACACAGACAAACAGGTTTTGGAAGTTTACATACACGTCTCAGGACATTTAAATATTAGGTAGGTAAAATACATTTAAAAAAGAAAATTGGTCTTTGTAAAAGATCTTGCCAGAGAGCTTTTACAAACAGCAGGCAGAAGAGTTCTGTTTACAGTGTTTAGGATGCTGTTTCTCCCATATCATAATGGCCTCAATCATCCCTTTCTTAAACCCCAAATTTTGCTCTCAATAGCTAGTGCATTCCAAATTTAGTGTCCAGTGCCCTAAAACTCAGGGCGAAAAAACATCCTTCAAAGTGTGCTTAACCCTAATATGTTTTAAATGACCTTGTTCAAGTTCACTTGAAGACTGGGATACAGCAGCTAGGGAAGAAAGAAAATAAATAATTCTACTTTAAATCCTAAACTGACTAAGAAAACACCTGTTAGTTCTAACTGTAGATTAGGTACCATAGTTAAGCTTAAGGATCCGGGTGACTGAACGGCACACAAGCTGGGGCTTATAATCTAGTTCTTCATATTAAAAAACCATCCTTTTTAGAAGTGAAAATATCACAGCCCACTCACAAAGGACTACAGTGAGGTGTGTTTAAGTCAAAGTGACAAAAGCGACTCCCAGAAAGGAAAAAAATCCCTAACATAGCCGTCTCATAGGGAGAATACAAATTTACCAAAAAAGCTGTCTCATGAGGGAGGCATCAGTAGAGCCACGTTCAGAGCCAGGGCCTCAGATCAGACCTGATTAAGCCCTGCTCTAGTAAGCTCTGGTGATTTAGGGAAGTGTCTGAGTGTCTCTGAGCCTTTCCTTATTTGTAATAGATAGCACCTACCTTATAGGTTAGATAAAATAAGGCAGACAACAAAAGTGTGGGCATACCAAAAAGTTTTCAAGTCATACCGAAGAACTGATCTACATCTCTTCCTCCATGTTCAGAGACTGCTCCAACCACAAAGTGATGCTCCGAGTTCCCAGAGTCCCTGGCATGGCTCCCTCTCCACTCCACAGGCCCCTCACCTCCCTGATTTCTCCCTTTCCAACCAGCTTTTACTTTTTCCTCTTGGTTCACATTTATTATTAAACAACTAATATGCACTGTGTACTTACTGTGCTCGAGTATTTTGCAATGAATTAACTCACTATTAGGATGGCTCTACTTAAGCCAAATAGTATTTTTCGCTCCTAAATTCAGAGCTACTTGTTATTGTCCAGTTTCCTCTTCCAGTACTACACACACACACACACACACACACACACACACACACACACACACACCCACACCCCAAGCTCTTGATCACTAGGGTGCTAGAATTTAGCAACTTGTCTAATAAAAAGAATATGAGAGTCAAGAACCTTGACAAATGAGGGACCATATGGAAGAAACTGTCTGGGAGAATAACACATGATCTGATTTTATGACATAGTATTACTATGGAATATGAGAGTGTATGTTCTTCCCCTTCATTAAAATTAAAAACTCTAAAAATATTTTATTTAAAATATAAATTACATGAAAAACTTCACCAAATGTACAACATAACTCTGCCAGACTTTTAGACAAAATTCTGAGTATTCAATCCATTACTTTCTGAGACCAATCAAAAGTTCTTAGAGATTTATCAACTCTCTAAAAACTCTCTAAAAGTTGTATTGTCAGAAAAGGAATATACTTAAAAAAATAGGAACGTCCAGTAGTATACCTTAGTACTAAAACTATTTTTTAAAAAAAGGTCTTGAGAAAAGGCAATCCCTCAAGACCATGAAACAAAATAACTTAGGCAGTCAGCAAGTAGAAAACTCTGTCAATTCTGTTTCTGGTAAAGAGTTTACTTCAAAGAAACTTTTATATAGGCTGAGGCAAATATATATTCAAGAGTATAAACATTTTTTTCCTTTGGATTACCTAAAAACAAACTTTTTAAAGTATATTTCAGATGACTAAAAATATAGCCAAATCTGTCACAACACGACATAAAAGGCAATGGACAATTACAGAATATTTTAAATTAACAGTAATAAGTCATCTACATCAAACCTGTTTCCAACTAAAACCAAACAAAGCACACCAGTCCCGTAGTGTACCAAACGTGTATTTCAATTTACTGTATGCAGTCTAACAAAATTTGGTCATAATTTACCAGATATACATAAATGATTTAAGTAATAAAGGAAATTCTGTTTCAAGATAAGGTCATATCTCGAGTAAAATAAAGTACATTAAGAATGTAAAGCCAAGTCCAGTTTCTATGCAATAAGTGAACTACTGTCTAATAAAGCAGATTTAGGTGATCTTTTTTAAATATATATATTTGTTCTTTAATATATATTTATATATAGACAGATCTACCAATTGTAAACTATGGTTTATTTTAAAGGAAGGGGATAGATGGGATGAAAGAACTCTTTATACTATACTTACATATTCACAAAGCAGAACATTTTACGTTTAAAATACTTTTTCATTCATAATATCTCTGCCCAACTATGTCTACTTTGGACTTTACTAGAATTACATTTCACTCATTTGTTTCAAACACAGAGAATAAGGTTCTCTTCATTTCAAACAAAAATCAGAATGAAACTCCTCTTCAGCCATCCCCAAGAGATGCAGCGACCCCCATACAGGTCAGAGGGCAATGGGTGGGTCTCAGTATGTAACACTTCATCTCTGAAAACTCACTGTCCAATATCAAACCATTATTCTACTGAAATCAGAGGCAGTGATGAAGTCTGTCTCTTTAAAAAAGAAAATCAACTTTTCAACTTTGACCGATGGAGCACCAAAAAGATTCTGTCAAAGCAGCTCTGTGGTTTCTTCCACACAACTGTCATAATTTAGTTACTTGATATGAAATAGGAAAATATACTCAATTTGTATTTAAAAGAAAGTTGAAAATATGATGTCTCTCCATTTTCTACATATATAATATGCTCCTGATACATGTCACGTTCGCATGTCAGGAGCTGCTGAGCGCACCGCTATCTGCCCGCTCAGGTTGCAGCCACCTGGCTATATGAACCTAACAGATTCAACTGCATCAGTAACTCTGACTCCTGAAGAACTTAGAGAGTGCAACAATAAAGACTCTCAACATTCTACTTGTAGTATTTTTGTAGATTGTTGAATCACGGAGACTGTAAAGATTTCATCAAGGTGTGGTGACTTTAAGAAATGGAAAAACATATTATCAGCCACAATTTAAAAACACTCAACATCCCGGTAAGTATGAAACAAAAGAGAATGCACATTTTGTGTTCATTTTAATGATAAAAAAGGGCACAGGAGAAAAAACCTGATATTTCACTTATATTGCATAACAAGCTAACCAAACTGGACATGGAGGATGAATTATAAAACAAATCATTTTACGTATTTTTTCTGACTATTCTTCAATTAGACTTCTGTATTTCAAATAAGGCTGAGGTATAGTAAGTACACTGGCAAAAATATAAGAGGCAAACAAGAACAGCGCCAAAGTAACAGATACCCAAAACCAAAACCCATCTCAGAAAACATCATATAGTAACCATTTATCAGATTAGAGCAGCAGGAGAAAGTTACTTCTAAGTCATAATCATTTTAGTGGTACTTGTCAGTTTCACCATGGTAACTTCGTAACATCATTCTTCATTTGTGAAGTATTAAAATTCATGTCAAAAAAGGGAGGATGGGGAGTCAGTTAGTTCATTCCAATAAATTATCTCTCCAGTTCTTATAAACATGCCCATCAGCACAAAATTAAGAAATAATGTCTAAGACTAGAAGAGACTTGGTTTAAGTTATGGAGCAAATAAAATGAAAAAAAAAAAAAACACAAAAAACAAGGAAATAGAACCAATTGGGGTTGAAAAAGCCCCTCACTGAAAATCTGTATTAAAAAAAATAAAATTAATAAAATAAAAATAGAAACAAAACTCTACTAGTACAAACTAGCCTGAGTGGTTTGATTGACAGAGTGATTGAGTCAACTGTCAGTGCCCTTCCATAAATGGATTTTCTTCATTCATGTTAAAGTGGCACATGAATATAAGCAAGTTCTATAAAGGACAAGTACTATATTTTCATACAACCCAAATAGTTAACTGTATATCCTATAAATAAAAAATATTTTACTTTGATAACTGACTGAAATATGTGAGGACTCCATGTATCCAACCACATGGTTGTTTGCTGTATAGTCCTGTGCAAATATAAAAAAAATTTTTTGCTATAAGGCTTTAACCCTACAGTTTTTCACAGCAACGTAACTACCGTCCAGCATGTACCATATTTTGCAAGCCTTCAAGTTCAACAATCTGAGTTGTCGATTCATAGTATGTCCAATGCAGCATTCTTGAGGAATATAGTAGGTCAACACATCATCCAGAGACATACACTCCTCCCGACTCGTCCCATCGAGGTGCATCGCTCTGATCTTGTCTGTCCTCAGCCAGCTCTTCATCGGGCTCGCAGCCTTCGTTTTCCTCATACTCTTCATCCCGAGGGAACTCTGTGTCTTGTCCCTGATCTACACCTTCTTGTCCTCCTGGCTGTGATTTATCTACACAGTCCACACATACTCCGTAGCGCCGAGACCCATGTTTTATTCCAACACTGGCTGCTAACATGAAGATCTTCTTACACACCATGCATTTGTATTTTTTATCCTTTTTATGCACCTAATTGAAAAAGAAAAAACTCAATATAATAGTACAGATAAAGAATGCATTTGAGCCATTTAAATTAAGCCATACAATTAGTAATGAATGGACAGTTAATTAATATTTCTAAAAGAAGTACAGTATCAGCTCTGTTTAAAGCAGCTTAGTATCCTTCCTTAAATTTGCAAGTAAAATGCTTTAAAATCACATATCTCTGGGGTAGGGTGGGGTGGGGGGCACACACACATATCTCCATGATCAGTGGGGTTTCAGGTCACTTACCAGGGAATGTCTTTTTACATGTTCTCTTCTAGTAAACATCTTTCCACAAATTTCACACTTAAATGATCTTATTCCAGAATGAATGAGCAAGTGCCTTTTTAGTGTTCGTCTGTATTTGGCTACATAGCTACAATGAGGGCATTTTAACTTGTTCATGATTAGAGATGAGTCACCTTAAAGGGAAAAAAGTACTGATTAATATATTATTAAAGAAAAACCACCTATCAATACTATGTGTAACCATAAAGGAATAGCAATCATTAACACAGCTTGGAAGTGTTTAATCATGGACATTTAGAATTTTGTAATTGTTTAGTTGACCAATACTTGCCATTTTCCCACGTTTCTTGTGTGGGCCAAGATTCTGGCAATAATCCATACTTGTAATCACTTGAAGCACCCGATGGCAATCCGAATTTGAAGTCACTTGAAGTACTTGGTGGCAACCCAAACTTGAAATCACTTGAAGTGCCAGGCATCAAGGCATACTTGAAATCATGTGATGCTCCTAGTACAATTGAAAAGTGATTTTGAAGTGATGGTAAAACTCTTAATTTAGAGCCAGAGAAAATAAAATACAATTATAAGAACAACCATAAGCTATCTTAACCAAAACTAAATAGAGCTGCACGAGCTGGCTCACCCCTGTATCCTAGCACTTGGGAGGCTGAATTCAGAGTCAGCTATGGGTCACAAGAAAGGCCCAGTCTCAAAAAACTACCCAATTCCTTCCCACACCGTGTTCCCTCCAAATTGAACAAAAGCAAGGCCCTAGATTCAAGTCCCATACTCCAAGGATATAAAGAAAACTGAACCTCCAAAAGAAAAAGAAAGTCACAGAAAACAGCAGCAAAAGCCTTGATGCAATCACCCATCAATCCTTGCGTTATGGCTTCTTTTTCAGAGGCTGCGCCAAACTGTTCCCAGTTTGCACTCAGTCACAGCAATTCCATTTTCCCTATTTGAGACATGGCCTTATGCAGTCCAGGCTGGCCTTGAACTTGCTATGTAGCTGAGAATGATCTTTGACCCGGGACCCCCCCCCCCCCCGCCTCACCACCCACCTGCACCACCACACCTCCCACAGATTCTTTTTTTAAAACAAAATCCCAATAGTGGGAGGCTGAGACAAAGTCAGACTAGGTTTCAAAGTAAGACTCTGTTACAAACCAAAACCAAGCTAATACAAGGCCTGCCAGGCTACAAGGCACAAGAGCTGCCATCTACCTCACTAGGAAAAGTCTACACTTTTTACACCCAAGCCAGGACTAACCGGACGAAACCCTACTTTCCAATGGCCATTCCAACAATAAGGACCTCTGTGTGGTTTTCCTATGGTAGTAAATAAGTTCCCATTGCAAGGCATTTTTAAAACTCTGACTCTCCGGGCGGTGGTGGCGCACGCCTTTAATCCCAGCACTTGGGAGGCAGAGGCAGGCGGATTTCTGAGTTCGAGGCCAGCCTGGTCTACAAAGTGAGTTCCAGGACAGCCAGGGCTACACAGAGAAACCCTGTCTCGAAAAAACAAAAAACAAAACAAAACAAAAAAAAAAACCTCTGACTCGCCTGCAACATTCCAATACAGGCATGCAGAGACCTTATTCAGACAGTAAATGCAGGTAGGATAGCTCTAATCTGAAATCCCATATTCTCAAATGCTCACAAATCTACATTTTTTTTTAAAGAATATCATGTTGCTGCTCAAAAACTTCTGATTTTGGAGCATTTTAAGTTTTTAGATGAGAGAGTGCTGTTTCTTGCTTCTATCAGTGAAGACCATGCAAAATACTGCAAACTCTGAAAGACTCCACTCTTTATAAAACATCTAGTCCCAAGTACTTCTGAGAAAGGGTGCTATCTGTAGTAAAATGTTCTTCCCATAATCTCCTGGATTTCATAAAATTTCCTCATTTGCTAGAGGAAATAAAAGTTGGAATAAATTTAAGATTTTATTTGGTAAAAGAATATATAAAGAAGGATCTTTGGGAGCTGGGTGGTGGTGCATATCTTTAATCCTACCACTCCGGAATTGGAAGCATTGTATCTCTGATTTCAAGGCCAGCTTGGTCTATAAAGTGAGTTCCAGAATAGCCAGAACTACAGAGAGAAAACCCAGTCTCAAACAAATCTGAGATTTTTTTTTTTAAAATGCACTGCATTACCACTATAAAACTGTCTTGAATTTGGAATATATAGTTTTGTTGGTTTGTTGTTGTTGTTTAATCCAAGAAAGTCTTTTGGGGCTATAATCATAAGTACACTGTTGTTAGCATGAACATTTCCAAACGTGTGGGACTGGGACGGGCTAAGTAACTAAGTAACAAATTTGTTACTAATTAACAGGACATCAGACAGCAGGACATTGTGCTTCTAATGTCCAAAATACACATGCCCTTCCATTTGTTGAATAAATGTATTTAAGAAAGCTAGCATATACCTGGTATTTTTGATCAAAATACTTCAAAAACTGACATAAAAACCACATTAAATCTATCAATACACTCAAATGGTACTCACTAGATAGATAGATAGATAGATAGATAGATAGATAGATAGATAGATAGAAAGAAAGAAGATGGATGGATGGATGGATGGATGGATAGATAGATGGATGGATAGATAGATGGGATACATTTAAAATTAATAAACTGACAATGCAAGAATTAGATTTAAAAAAAATACTTCAAATTCCATGCTTTTCTGCATATACAATTAATATGCAAGTAGCCAGTGAGATGGCTCAATGTAATCTACTTGCTGCCAAGCCTGGGGTTCATGGTGCCCCCACAGGGTAGAGAAAGCCAATTCCCAAATGTGTTCTGATCTCAGCACCAGAACAGACAAAATAGTATTTCGATATTCTTCCTTCTTAGTAATTTTTGCCTTTATACTCAATGTTTCCCCAAGTAAAACTGCTTTAAATATCGCTGTTTAAAATTTATAAACATTTTTCTTAAATTTATTTTTGAGTATTTAAATTTTATTATGATTAATTGTGCATGTGTGCATGCATGTGTGGCATGAATGCAGGTGCCCCCAAAGGCCATGTGTCAGACACCACCCCTAAACAAAACCAAAAATACCTATTTATATTTACCAAGTTCCTAAAGTCATCACAACCTTAACTAACCTCAGACTGGTTTCCAATTGGAAGCATTTACACACAACTATCCAACAATCTACAGTAGGCACTCTACAATCTTCAGAACCTCTCAGATGCATTCTTGCCAAAAATCTTACTGTACCTACCAACATCTCCAGCATCTTGACCACTGCAGGCTTCTGCCAATAAATTTGTGTTCATGGTCCTATCACCGTCGGGCCCTGAGAGTAGTGCACCATCCAAATCTGAAAATGACACAATGAGTTTATTTACAAACTGCACCAAAGCCATCCACCAAGAATAAACAGTACTTTCCTCCTGCTTCTAGGAGTCCTTCCAGTGTTCGGTATCCACTGCACACTGAACATGTCAACTTCAGGCAAAGCAACCACAGCATATTTTACTCATCTTTTGTTTTCCCATTGTCTAAATTCAATGCCCGGTAACTGTGCTAAACAAATATAATACTGTATGCATGAGTGTGAACTTGCAGGCAGAGTCTAGTCTGTCCTTCCAGCATGGGTTCCAGGACTTACGACTCGGGATGCCAGGCTTGTGGAGCAGACGGTTTTACAAGTCATCTCACCAGCCATGATATTTCTGACTGTCAAAACACCTTTAATTCAGTGTTTTTAATTAGAAATGCTGTGTGTGATGCTGTAGACTGAACCCAGAGTTTTGAGTATCCTAAACAGCTCAGGTAAGCACTGTAACTGCCATTGTCATTATGTGACAAATATACCTAAAACAGTGAAGTCTTACTTCTTTTGTGTATCAGTGTCTTGCCAGAGTGCATGTGTGTGACAGGTGGATGTTTGCGAGCCACGGTGTGGTGCTAGGAATCAAACCTGGGTTCTCTGAGGAGGAACCATCTCTTTAGCACATTTTTAACCCATGATGAAAACAATTTTCAATCACAAAAACATGTCTAACTGCTTAGGAATGGTTTTTGAAGAACCGAGGTATCTCAGGTACTAACCCTAGTTTTGTTAACTGGTTATGTGACTGCACACGTTGTTAGCTCATTTATATTTGTCATATTAAAGATCTGATATAGGAATTCGTTGAATAACAAGATGTTATAATCATGTGCCTGACTGACAATCAGCTGTTACTGTGTGTAATATGAACTACAAGCGCTAAAAAAGCAGATTGGAGTTGTTCTCTTATTGGTTTAAAAATAGACCTAGTTAAAATTCCAGGTAGAGATTTAATAAAAGCAGTTATTGCTGTTGTTGTTGGCTAAGAGTTGATTTGATCTACTGGACAGACCTAGAGAGGCAGTATTTCTATTAGAGTCATGACCATGAGGTGTGCTTTTCACTGTTATCAAGAATTTGCTGTAAATCCCTTCAATTCTGACTCATCCACTCCTCTCATGCTAATGAGTTCTTATCTCCTTGCTTGTCAAATATAGTCTGGGCTTTAATAATAAAGATCTTTCTGAAACACAAATCTTTAATTTTTCAATGGTTTATTATAGCTTTTACTTTAGCCTGACCTTACAATTCAGATCCTGCTTTGATCCTAGGATGATGCCTACTGTACTAAATCCTCCTTTACTCAACTGAGTTAAGTATCTGAAAGCATTTTAAAATCAATCCCTCATTTGTGAACTATCTCCTCGCCTCAAGACATCTTTGGCATGATCATCCCTGACTCTGGATCCCCTACAGTAAACAAAAAATACAAACAACTTTCTGTAAAGTAGACATTTAACTGAAAAGGTATTTACAGTGTGTAAACAAACTGCTATGTATTCATTCATACAATGTGATATGATACAGCATTTTCTGGTGTACAACTATAAAAGCCCCAATCACCTAAATACTAAGGAACTAACTAGTAGTATCACTTGACTGTGAACCAGTGATAGAAAACAGTGGTTGAGGGATCATGGTATAAGAATTCCATACTTTGTTTTTTAAAAAGATATAAGTAGTTTAGATAAGAAACAGCCCTTCTGGGCTTGAGAGATGGCTCAGCAGTTAAGAGCACTGACTGCTCTTCCCTAGGTCATGAGTTCAAATCCCAGCAACCACATGGTGGCTCACAACCATCTGTAATGATATCTTATGATCTCTTCTGGTGTGTCTGAAGACAGCTACAGTGTACTTACATATAATAAATAAATAAATCTTTAAAAAAAAAAAAAAGAAACAGCCCTTCTATTTCAATTCTAAAAATCTACTTCATGCTATCATGAATGAATAAAAGGACTCTAAGAGGAGATGCAGAGACCAATTACAAAGCAATCCTAGGCTGCGGGCTGTGCACTGGCTGCCCAATGCCTACCCTTTGCAGGGGGGTGAGGTGCAGAAAGGAAGAGAGGAAAGGGCAGGCGGAAAGCAGTTCTTAGTAACCCAAGTGATACAGGAAAGTGCAGCAAGCACAAGGCTTGGTGGGAGAATTAATATTGTGGGAAGCTAGGTCATCTTCCGATAGCAGCAGAGGAAACACAGGGTGGGACAGAGGGTACAGAGTGACATTTAGTCTAGAGCACTGAGTCTGACACACCTGAGAAGTATAACGTTTAGATGGCAGGCTTGCTTCTACCTGGTACTGAATCCCCTAACAGGTCATTCTGCTCTCTTAACGTACTGTTTTTAAAAGACCACATACCAGCACTAATAGGGACCTTTGTCAAAGGGGTTAGCCCGTTGACAGTAACCTGTATTATAATAAGCCAACTATGCCAACTAAATAATTCTAACTCAAAGTTGAAAACTGATTTTCCGTGAGGACTTAAAAAAATGCTCAAATTAAATAAATGCCACTTAACTCGAATAATTTTATTGTTCCACTTGTCTCCAAGAACAGAAATTTAATAAGTAAGACTATAGATTTTGTGCTTGAGCTGGAAACAAAAATGGTCTGAGTTATCAGATAATGATAAACAATGCCAGGGGAGCAAAGAATAAGACCACTCAAAAATGCCAAGTATATAAAATGACCCTAGAATTATTTATCCCATTCACAAAGTATCTAGAATGTTCTTAGGATAATATTTGGAAGGTTATTAACAGGGCAAGTGGAAAGAAGAATGGCTTGTGTTGGGAATAAAAGAATGGAGGAATGTTTTCAGAAATTTGCCCAAGATGGAAGAGAGAGAAACAATAAGAAACTAAACATCTTTAAATGCTACCAGAAGTCACTAAAGATGTTACAGATACTGACATATGAACAGAGAGAAAGAACATACAAGATTCGAGAACTTCAGGTTTGAGTATTCAAGAAAGCAGACTCATGCCAGTAATCCCAACACTTGGGAAATGGAGACAGGAAGATTGATGTGAGTTTGTAGAATCCCAGCACCTACATGAAATGTGGAGTGTGTTGAGCGATGACCCTGTGTCTTAGTACTGTTCAAGCAGAGAGAAGATCATTTGGGATTGCTAGCAAGGTTCAGTGACAGATCCTGTATCTCAAAATAAGGTGGCAAATGGCAGGCAGAGCAGGGTATACAATATCCTTCTCTGCCTGCCTGCCCGCCCGCCTGTCTGTCTTTCATATTCTCATTCTTTCTTTCTCTCTCTCTCTCTCTCTCTCTCTCTCACACACACACACACACACACACACACTACAGAGATCTGAAACCAGAGTTTAGGCATATTTTAAGAACATTAGTATCTATTTTCTCTACAGGAAGCAACAGTGGGACATGAGATAATTAGCTTGAGTAACAGAAAATTCAAGTACCTCACTCTTTACAAACTCCTTGAGAGCAGAGTCTGTAATATTTTTTCCAATATTTATTATATAATACACAACAAATAAAAGGCTTTTAAAGTATCATTAAATACTACATCGAATACTTTGACCTTTGCAACCCAATAGTAGCATTTCTAATAATTACATTAAAACATTCACAAACTGAAAATATTTACCCAGAATTTAGTAGTTTTGTTTTCCTAAGTATATTTTACTAATCACAAAAGTAAATACAGTTTTAAACATTAATCAGACTATACTTTTTTTCTCAAATGTCTAGGGAAAAAATGTCTTGTTTTGTTTGTCTTGTCGTGAGACCCAGTCTGGCGGGCCCTGAACACAGAGAGCCGCTGCATCAATTGCTAGGATTAAAAGCTGTACCACCATGCCCTGCTGGAAGTCGTTCTTAAAGGTTCAGACAACCTTTAATCATAATTCTGTCAAGATGGTTTGTAATACATAATACACACTTGTTCTGGTCCTGAGTTATTCTACTACAGTAGAATAATTTGTATTTGCTACATGCATTCCTCAACCAGCTGGGTTTTTGGTTCTTTTGGGGGTCACTGACTAGGCTGGCCTCATTCATCATCAACTAGTTCTTTAAATGAGGCACTTCCTATCTCCTATCCTAAAGTACTTTATTTTGTGAGGTTGGGGATCAGTGGAGAACACCTGCCTACCATGCATTGAGTCCCTGGATTCGATGCCCATCATTACAGAAAAATAAGTATACAAGTGTGATCTTCATCCTACAGAGACTAGGTACAAAATTCCTCATCCAAAATCAAGTGCGTTGTTTCCCTTTAAAATCAAAAGCATACCGTGGTATAGTTACAAAGGAGTAACTCTTGAAGGAACCAAGTACTTCATTTGTTCTTCATTCCCAAGCCAAATCTCACTAGGTCAGTTCTCCAGCTGATAATAGGCTTTCACAAGTATGCTGCTCTTCTTAGGAGTTAGTCTTGTTAGGGGAGCAAAGTTAAGAATAATGGCTGCTCTCCCTACAGAAGTACCTACATTGAATTCCCAGCATCCACATGGTGGCTCAAAACTGTCTGAAACTCCAACTCTGGGGGACCTGGCATCCGAGCTTCCATCTGCACCAGGCAAGTAAGTTACACACAGGTACACATGCAGGCTGAACACCCATATGCATTTAAAAAAGAAAACCACCACCACCAACAGGCTAACTCTAGGTCATCATGACCTGTAAAATTAAGATTAGAAAACTCTTAACATACTTGATTTTCAGGATAGTCAACATCATCCAATAAATCCACCATCCCTGGTAAAATTTCTATGTCTTTTCAACTTGGCAAAAACAAAAACAAAAACTCCAGCAAGACTTTTTTGAAGACCTATTAATATTCTTTTCAGCAGGAATGGTAAGCATATACTTATGATTCAAATGGCTTGAGGGCTGGAGTGTTGCTTCAACAAAATATCCATTGATTTTACCAATGCAGACTCAGAAGCCAGGAGACAAAGCACCCAGCTGACCTCCTTCCTCAGCCACCTCCTTTTACCAGAAATACCCCTCTCAAAAAACCTCCCTCAAACTGAATGTCCCTCCCTCCACTTCCTGTGCCATCTCTATCGGGAGTCCTTTTGACTCCCTCTTATGATTTTGTTGTTGTTGTTAATAATCCTACACCATTTCCTGTCAAATGGCTTGACCTATGGCTGACTTTATTTACAATATTCAAGCAGAGACCTCTTGGATTAAAGGTGCTAAGGCTGAGCCACACTACAACTAAAAACAGTTTTTTCCAGTAAATAGCACCATCTCAGGATTTACAGTGTGATCAAATATCCTGCAACACTGAGTCTAAGAATCAAGTTGAGGCCAACTAAGCTACAGAAGCTGCTGTCTCCTTCAGTGACCACCCCGCCCCAAGGAGGTGAAGGGGTATCCTGTGAGACAGTTTAGCAGGTTAAGGGCATCTACTCCCAAGCCTGTGAGGACCCAAAATCTGCCTCTAAGGAGATAATTCCAACAAGTAATCTTCTTATCCCCAAATGAGCAACCACCCCCCCCCCCACACACACACACACTAAACATGGCACAAGTTCATGATCCCAGCTAACCAGGAAATTTGGTGGGAAGATGGCCAAGTCCAAGGCCTGTCTGGGCATTTTAGTAAAACTGTCTTAGAAATATTTATCACAAAACTGCAGTGTGAACCTGTAAGTGGAATGATGTAACTAAATGAAATAAATGAAATAAAACACTATGAAACAAGGTCCTACCATCAAATCAGAGTTAATCTTAGTACCAAGGTCACAGCACAGAAAAAGGAGGCTAGGCATCACCGTGGAGCTGAGGCAAGCAGAGCTTGTACCCGTATGTGACACTGTCTACTGGGGGAGGTCCCCTGACATTGTTTGGGGTCCTCAGCATTCGCTATTTCTAAGAGCAGTGCAGGTTAGCCCAGCTTCTTTAGGATTCCAATACTCTCAAAAAGAATGAGATGTGAGCTGATGACAGAAAAAAATTAAGATAGCTGAAACTCTGACATACAAAACTCTAGATCTATACAAATTCCATTTTCATATAAACACAGCATTCATAATTTATCATAGCATATAAAATCTCTGCAGATAGCTGTAGAACTAAAAGCAAGCCTTCTTTCTTCACAAACAGGCATAGGTTATCCTTAGTCTCCCCCATTCAGTAATTTCATTTACAACACAAATGTACTGCTAGTTGCTGTAGCACCCTAGAAACTTCATGCAAACGCACTGACTCAAGTGGCAGACGGCAACTGCCCTGTCTTGCTTATACTAGACTTCATAGTTTCTTTTCCTCAATATTCAAAGACATATTTCTGCCAACAAATAGTCCTTAACTAGTTTCCTCAGTACACTCTGTAACTCAAATCTAATTAAAGAGATCAAATCTCTACTTGAAAAACCTCTGTTGCCCAAGTCATAAAACAAAGATCACAACTTAGCCTTTGACATACAATTACAATTATAGTCTAAGCCTGAGCATACCTCAGTTCTTAATCTTAATGTCTACAATGTGCTTGTTATCTTTAGATTTAAAATTTTTGTTTCTAGATTTCTTATGATGTAAAAAAGGAATTTCTCAGGAAAATATCACTTGTTATACTATAACCTTTTTCAAAGAGTACAGCTTTGAGAATAAAAATTTTCAAACTACTGTGGTTGGAGAGTGATTAACTCAGTAAGCAAAGTATTAGTCTTGTAAGCACAGGGCCATGATTTACACTCGCAAACCAATGCTGGGCAGGCCCTCTGCAGGCAGACCCCTGACACTTCCTGGCCAGGCAGCGAAGCACACTCAGCAAAATCAAGAACCAAGCAAAGAAGACCCACCTTATTAAAACACAACCAAAAAGGTAGATGAGCACACTGTCTACACACCCATAGATACTCAAAACAGGAGAGTCGGCTCAGTGCTTAAGAGCGCTGGCTGATCTTCTAGGGCCTGGATCCAATCCCCAGCACCCTCATGGTCCTCTCTTCTAACTCCCACAGCCACCAACCATGCACATAATGAAAAGCCATACATGCAGGCAAAACACACAAAACAGAAATTTAAAACAGCCTGGTAACTACACTGCTTGCCAGAAACCAAATATTCAGTAGTAAATAAACTCGAGAGGTGGGTGGTAGCTTAGTGAGGATGCAGAGGCCCGGTTCGTGCCTAGCATTACCAAAATGGAACAGACTACCTCGTCTCCAAACCTAGAGAGCCACATTAGCAGTGCACTGCTCAGACAACTTAATGCCCTCAAGGACTGAGTCACATCAGGCCTCTTCAGCTCCTATACAAGCACCCGCAGAAAAATGTGAGCATCTCATGAAGAGCAATAAAATGTGGGCATGTGGCAAAGACCTAGAGCGCAGGCTTGCACCTGGGAGACAGAGGCAAGAACATCAGTTCAAAACCAGCTTCAATGGCTGAGATAATTTCCAAAAATAAAAACAAACAACAATAACATTCAAAACTCTCAAGAGCAAAAGTGATGAAGGAAAAAATAAAAAACAAGACAACTTACAGTTACTATCTCTTTTAAAAGTGTTTAAAAATGTGTGTTCAGTAAGATTCCATGGCCCAATTTTTAAAGTAAGCAGTAAGCTTTGCTTCTCATGAAAGTGTTTAAAAAGCAAAACAAAACAAAAAACTGGCTCACTTTTGATGACATACTAGACAATAAAGATGTCTGAAAGATTTACCTAAATATCTGGAACCAAATCCAAGTCCCATAACTGGAGACAGCACCTAAAGTCCAACACCCTACTGGGTTATAGTATAGCCAGTGCAACCACAACATGCAGACCAGATTGGAAAAACCAGCACTTGGGAAACTGCAGCAAGAGCTGAGGTACATAACCAGATTCTGCCCTAACAAGAGAAACAGGAATATTCACATTTAAGAAAAAACATTGAAAATATACACAATAACTTTTTATTCACAAAATTAATTTTCTTTAAAAGTCTGGATTTTTAGAGATTTTTATGATTTCTCCTTTCCCATCAGGGAGATCGCTAGAGGTACACTAGGGTTTTGGGGGTTTTTTTTTTGTTTGTTTGTTTGTTTGTTTTAAAGATTTATTTATTTATTTTATGTATGTGAGTACACCATTGCTCCCTTCAGAAACACCAGAAGAGGGCATCAAATCTCATTACAGATAGTTGTGTGCCACCATGTGGTTGCTGGGAATTGAACTCACGACCTCTGGAAGAGCATCTCTCCAGCCCACACTGGGGATTCTTAAATAACAGAGCTACACCTAAAATTCACACCTCAACCAAAGTAAACTCCGTTGTTTTAGACTCAACAAACTTATAATAACAATGTCAAAATAGTAGAAGATCTCAAAAATGTCTAATCATCATAAAATATTATTTTAATGGCAAGTGAGCTATCTCGGCGGGTAAAGGCATGATCTAAGTTCAATCCCTGTGAGCAACATGGTAAGGAGAGAACCAACTCTCCATGAGTTGCAAAGCACATATATATACACACACACACACACACACACACACACACAAATAAGCAAACGTGTTAATTTCTTAAGAACGTATAAAATTTAGAATGCATTTCAGAAATTTGTAATGCCCAGAGTAATAATGAACATAAATATAGAACAGAAATGCTGGTTAGCATATAACACTAATTAAAAATAAAAGTTCTCAGCAGGGCAGTGGTAATGCACACCTTTAAGCCCAGAACTTAGGAGCCAGAGGCAGGCAGATTTCTGAGTTTGAGGCTAGCCTGGTCTACAGAGTGAGTTCAAGGACAGCCAGAGCTACACAGAGAAACCCTGTCTTGAAAAGTCAAATAAATAAATGAATGAATGAATGTTCTCTGTAACTAGAATTACTAATTATTTCAGATATATGCTTTATTAGGATTCCCAAAAAGGCATGTAGTTTGAGCACTGTTTCCTTAAAACTGCTTTCTAAATACCAACTTATAGGCAATTGTCACTGGAAGGCAAATATACCAATTACAACTGTAAGGCCAGGGCCAGTCAGGTGGCTGAGTGTGTAAGGTCGCTCACTGACATGTCTGCTGTCCTGAGTTGGTCCCCTAGGATCCATCAAGTAGAAGGCGAGAACCAGCTTCTACAAATTGTCCTCTGAGTTCCAAATGTGCACTGTGGTAACTTTTGCAAATGTGCACATGCAAAACAAAGAAAATATAATAAAAAAGAAACAGGTTGTGGCGGCACCCTGTGAGTTACCAAAATGCCTCAGAAGCTCCAACCAGAGCACCCCAAGTTCAAAATCTTCCTAAGCTATACACAAAATTTATTGAAAGGTAGGCTATATCGTACTAACCTGTGTCAGAATTTTTTAAAATAAATAAAAATGTAAGGATTAAATGCATACCTCACTAGCAAAGCTCTTGCCTAGTATCCACAAGGCCCTACATTTAAACCAATATTGACAAAATAAATTAGTAAATAAATTTCAAATCTTAGATTTCATCTAATATGGTTAAAATGGAATTTTTTAACATCATAAGAACATTTTTCTCGTTGTTTACTGTTCTCAGTTTTTAAATCTATCAACACAGTATGAAAGGACAGACATGTCAGTCCTCCCAGGTTCCCTGCATGTCTCCCTGTGCATCGATCTACCACATGGATGTCATCAAGCCGTCTAGCAGTTAAGTCCAACAAGATATGTTAGCTTAAAGACTCAAAATGTACCATCTCAATAAAACCTCCAGAGATTGTTAGAGGGTACCACCCCAGCTTCAACATAAAGGATGCATTTTTAGAGCTGTAGTTATCAACTATAGAAGTCACATTTCCTTTTAAGGTATTCACAAATCCAAATATGCCAAGCATTAAATTTAGATTTCAAAATATTAACTAGTACTTTTCAGATGTTTGTAGCTTTAAATTCATGAAAAGTATGTTTTGCTAATATTTCTTCTTAATAAGTGAAAATTTAAGCACAATAATGATATAGATGTTAACATATTTTCAAGTTCAGAACTAAATTTTTTTAAGGTTTTAAGGAGACATGATTTTGAAGACTCCTACTTTCACCAGGAGAATAATCTTGGGAAAGGCAGTCACACCTTAACAAACACGTTATATTGGTCAAACTTCCCTGCAAAGTTAAGTTAGTTCTCTATATTCAACAACAGAAGAAATGGCACTTAAATTTGAAAAACATGGATTCAGAGATTAGAAATGTATTATTTACATTTCTAATCCAGATAGAGGGATTAAAACTATGTCCAAATTCTACTACAAATGGCAGAATAAGGTCATTATAGAAGTTGATTTTGTACCTGTTTGTATTTGCAAAATACATGAACACAGGTTCTAATAAAGAGATGCCTAAGGTGGTAACTGTTAAAAAAAAAAAGAAGTTGATTTTGACTCAAAATGAAGGTAACTTCTAATAGATGTCATTGTAGATACAGGCTGCTTAAGGCCATCTTTGCCAGTATTCACACACAAGCCGAGCTACGTAAGATCATCTATCTAGCGTTGGGCAGAAATACACAGCACTGGACAACTGTCATAAATAACTTCAATAGTCTTTTCTAACTTTAAGGGCACCAGACATAACTTGTCATTTAATTTTCACATAACCCTGTAAATACAGTACTCCATCTTACTCAGACCCATCAGAGTCGTACACAGGAGCTGGTTTTAAACAGCCTACTGAATCTGGACTTATCCCATCAGTTGATCTAGCCCTATGTAGACCTGTAGAACTTCAACTGGAATCGCTAGAGTCCCTAGCTAACCTGATCTGTAATGCTCAACGTTTCCAATCTATGGCTAAGATTAAGAGCCACTTTTTTTGACAAGGACTAAACAAAGCTTTGCTAGAAATAGTTCCTTCTGTTTACATACGACCTATGGTCCTTTCAATCATACCAACCATAAAGTATAGCTTTTGGGTCAAGGCTGCTCCGTATTTATAGTTTAGCTCTTTACATTAAAAGTCCTGCGGGGCATGGTAATATATACTTTTAATCCCGCCACTGGGAAGGCAAAGGAGCTTTGTGAGTTTTAGGCCAATCTGGGCTACACTGGGAGCTGGTCCAGGTTAGCCAAAGCTACATAGTGAGACCCTGTCTCCAAGAAAAAAATGTCTCACACTATTTTCTGACCATAAAGTTCTTAATAAGGCCTATTTTCCTTTCTGTTTAAAACCAGTTTATTCCTTTCACCTGCATGTATGTGCACTGCTTTTCATTTTTGTGCCTGTGCCCTCAGAGGATATCAGAGTCCCAGGAAAGGGACTTAGAGCTGGTAGTGAGCCACTGTGTGGATGCTGAAAATTTAACTTGGGTCTTCTAGAAGACATCCTTCTTGGAGAATTTATTTTGATTTTTATTATAAAAAAGGCATAGGAACTAACCAAGGATTAGTATGATTGTATTCTTAAAAGTTATGAGAAAGCTGGCACATGCCTTTGAACTTGGGAGGCAGATATCTGAGTTGAAGGACAGCCTAGTCTACAGATCAAGTTCCAGGTCAGCCAGGGCTACACAGAGAAGCTCTGACTTGAAAAACAAAAAGTCACAAGAAATATATTTCTACCTCTCTTTAAAGCTATGTTGGAAGTAAAAAAAGAAGCACATTGGAAGGTGTTATATAAATAATTATGAAGGCTTCTTAGAAGATAGTAAAATTTGCTTATTAACAAAAACGAGGCTACAGTTCAGTGCTGCTCCATGTTTTAAGGGAATTTTTAAGAGTCAGCCTCATATTTGAAGATCTATTTTTACTAGAAGAACAAACGAGTGGCCCTCCAACTGTCTGTTCTTACTCTCTACTCTAGGCAGCTTTGACAAGAGCACTCCGGCTGCTGGGACTGCCTCGTGAGCAGTCACTGAAAGCTGACTAGCCCACAGGGCTGCCCGCTGCCAAGGCCGGACTAGGAGCTATCCATGAATCCCACAGATCACAGACACGGGCTTGACCACTTATCTTCCTGTATCTTGCATACATCTAAGACCCATCTTTCTGCCACTGAATGATGCTGTATGTAACTCTTCTTCAGAGACACTATCAAATTATAAAAGTGTCACTAGCTGATATGCAGCGTATCATGATAAAACCAAATTTGTGAATCTAAGCAAGTTCAGGTACCAAAGTGCAACCAATGATGTAAAAGCATCAAATTATCGTTTTAGGATGAGATAAACTGACTCATTAAACTATCCACAATTTTTGATAGACCTGGTGCATTGATATGGATGGTGAGAAAATACTTGCTAAAATAACTGCTAAGTGTTTAAAGACTTTTGAAAGTATCCATCATGGGTCAATATTATTGTCACTCCAATATTATGTGGTAATTATAAAAACAGTGTTGTTAGCTCTGATTGGTTCTGTCATCACCCAGAATACCTGCTTAATTTTCCAAAGGATTTTTATTGTATGCATGTTTCCAAGTGCTCAAAATTTGTATGTGTGAGAGCACGGCACGTGTACACACATAAATGTTTGTTTATAACAGAGTTACTACCACAGTGAATACTAAATGCAGCAGAAAGTCCTGGTAGTTACCAGTTTTGAACAGTTAAGACTTCTATATGTGAGTAAGCCAAACACAAAGTGCCAACTAAGGCATCTATCGTTAGATTAAAAACTGCCTCAGAGGCAGGAGTATTGGCATACCCTTATATTCTCAGTACTTGGAAGGTAGAACCAAGAGTATAAGAATCGATATAAAGGTGATCCTCAGCTATGTAGTGAATTAGAGGCCAGCCTGTGCTACGTAAGGCACTGTCTCTAAAACAAAAGTCTCATTAGGGACTTGCTGATAAAAACTGACGTAAAATACAAGGAAAAAGAACAGCAGCCGGGCATGCCGGTGCATGTCTTGTAGTCCCAGCACTTGGGAGGCAGATGCAGGCAGATCTCTGTCTACACAAGTTCCAGGACAGCTAGACAGCTACATAATGAGACCCTGTCTCAAAAACCAAACAACCCAATAAGTCACTGTACGTGCATGCTGATTTCCATGTATTATTATTTCTTTCTACTGGTAAAAACAAACTCAAAGTCAAAATGCCAAAAACCATCCCCAAGGCTTGCCTTGCAGGATGGCTCAGTGGGGAAAGGTGCTTTGCAACCCAAGTTTTATTCCTGGAACCTTCATAAAATGAGAACTCCACAAAGTAGTCCTTTAACTTTTGCATTTGTGTACTATGGTACACAAACACAGAGCGAGAGACAATGCGAGACAGTGTGTGTGAGCGAGAAACCGTGGATCAGTGGACAAATAAAAGAATATTTAACATAAAATACTCCACCACCGTTATCATACAGACACTAAACAGGCCTGGTTTCGTTTGCTATTGGAGCAGCCCTAGCTGTAACGGAACATGCTATGTAGACCAGGCTGGCCATTAAGTTGCAGAGATCTATCTGCCTCTATCTTGAAAATGCTAAAGTGTAAGTGTACCCAACTCTAGCATGTTTTGAGGTATACAGGCATTAAATCACAAAACTAATGGTGCACAAACTTAAAATATGTTTAGGAAATGTCAAATCCCTAAGAAGTTTCAAAGTGAGGAACAACCAGTTTAAAAGTAAGGTCAGTGTGTCTATTCTTTCCATTCTCTAGCAGTCCTTCACTCCATTTATAAAAAGGTCTTTACCATCAATATGACATGCTAAGATTCTTGCACACAGTATTTACACTGTCTTAGGAATATACTGAAAATAAGGGCTCTGTGGCCTGGAAAGAAAAACTGCAATTCCACAGAAACAGCCCCACCCAGAAACCAGGCTTAGAGTCCTCCCCCAACCTCCAAAGCTGTTCAAAGAACAATGACAGTCAGGTGACAATAAGAAAAGCATTCCTGCTCCTGGAGACCTGTGGAATTAGCAAACTTCTGTAGCAATAAATGTTTAAATAAAAATGTTAACTAGATCCTACAACTGACTTTCAAGAGACAAAGTGATTAACTACACACTATCACTAAAAGCTGTCATAAAACAGTGCAGAGGCTGTCAACAGAAGTCACACTTCTTGATAATACTGATAATATTGAAGGGAAACAAAAGTAAATCCTAAAACCACTTCTAATAAATTTACATAAGACATTTATCACTTATTATAAGAAAGCTCTTTTTGGTTGAATTGCCAAACTGATGAACAATGGGCTAAGGATATTAAGAAAGAATATTTCTGACTTAAAGACAGCTTGATTTACAGAGATATAACCTTATCCTAAGTCAAAAAGCATGTTACATAGTTATTAATAAGGCTTTTGGCAGATTCAGTTACTACCCAATCTAAAACTTAAACTCACATATACACACAAAAGACCCAAAATTCAAGTATCCCTAGTTCTATTACTTGAATAACTAAAAACTTCCAATTAAAACTTCAGCAAGTGCAATTAGAATGAAAACCTCTGAATACTTACCCGGCTCTTCCTTGATGAGCAGGGCCTTGCTTTCTTCTGGATAACCAACAAGTGGTTGCATCACTGAGCAGTCTTCTACCTTTGCCTCACTATTAGGTGGTATATTATAAACAAATCTCTTTGTAGTTTGGTTTTTCCTCCTTGCTTTGCCAGTCTCTTGAGAGGTCATATTATTCCAAATAAACACTTTTGTTTTACCTTGAGATTCGTTTTCAGCCAATTCAGGAGAGACATCCTGGACCCAGTTGCTGTCATTCATCTGGTAATTTTCTACTTGGCTCTCGTCGACATCACAACCATCATTTTCAATTTTTATATTACTTGCCAAATTGGTAAGGTTCCGTGTCGCCCAGAAGCTGGCAATTTTCTGATCCCGTGATGAAGTCAGGCCATCTCTACTAACTGGTTTCCTATTATTATAGTCCACAACTACAGACTCTGGAGCTTCTGATTTAATGCTTATATTTAAGGCATCTTTAATGAAATTTCTGCAAGTTTGAACAACTTCACTCATTTGAAGGTAGCTGGCCACTGTCATCACTTCAATGGCATTTTGGCTTGTGAGCACCAGGTTCCCAGAATACAGGAAGTCCAAGATGACTGAAAAACCTTGAACTGCAGCAATATCTAGGTGGGTAGTATTGTTTTGGTTAGGGCTTTCTTTGTTTGAAACACAATATAAAGTCTTAAAGAAACGGCTGCCTGCAACCAGGATGTTCTTATGAGCTTTAAAGATCTTCCCGCTCACCACAATGCTGACGTCACAAAGAATATCTTTCTTTCTCTGTTCATCTAGTTGTCGAAGAAGTTGGTAGCAATAAGAGTTCTCATTTGGCCTACTATTAAAGTCACAGTACCCCTCCTCTGATGGTATTTCTGACTCCTGTAATTGGAGGAAAACATTAACATTAAATTTTATTTACATTTTAAAGTCCAAGGAAAGCAAATGTAACTGTCAAAATTAATCATTAAAAACTACTTGAATATGTCAATTCATGAAAAGTTATACATTTTGAGATAGAAAAATATCCACCATATTAAATCCCAAAAGAAATTAACCAAGTTTGGTGCAACTCACTATGACAGACAGACAGAGAAAGAAAGGGAGGGAGGGAGGGAGGGAGGAAGGAGAGAGGAAGGGAGGAAAAGAGGGGCATGAGAAAGATATCTGAGAATCAGCAGGATTTCATTGGCTTATTTTCACATATAAGCTAAGAATATGAATTTTAAGATTTAAAATAAAAATAATTATTTTCTTAAGAAATTATTTATTTGAAATCAAAATCAGTTTGCTCTATCAGCGAGGAAAGCAGATGCCTCTCTCTTCTCCCTACACTTAAATACCATAGAAAGTAGGAATATCACCTTATCTAACACTATTAGAAAGGTGAAACTTTTAAGTTCAGGTAAGTTTAGACCAATGATGTTAATGAAATCTAAACTAGTGGAGACTTCTTTCTACTATGATCATATCCAGTTATTTTTCTAGTCAACTTTGAAAATGCCTTCTCTTTACGGTCAGAAATAACTATCTCATAAGGTGAGATTAAAAATTCCTAAATTCAAGAGGCTTTAATGTATATAAATTTTGCTCGCATTGGGTATACAAGTATTCATTATGATTCTATGTGGCATCCCTTTAGATAAGGTTCCTACATACCAATTAAGCTAAACGTGTGCCTCACACCTGTAATCACACTACTGGTGAAGCTGAGAGGAGAATCGAGCGCAAGGCCATCCTCAACTACAGTGTGTTTGAGGCCAGCCTGGGGGGGGGGGGCAGGGCGGGGGGGGCCCTCTGGGTTCAATCCCCAGCACTGCAAGAAAAAAATATAACATGAGACATGGCTGGAGCAATGACTTAATGGTTAAGAGCACTAGCTGCTCTTACAGAGGAGTAGGGTTCAGTTCAAATCCCAGCAGGACAGGTTTGGCTCACAACCATCTGTTAACTCCATTTCCAGGGGAACAAGTACCATCTTCTGGTTGCAAAACTAAACCCCCCACCCCAAATAATAAAATTAATCTTTAAAAAATTTACATGTTATAAATAAGAGTATGATCTAATTCCAGAATGTGTCCTTTGGCAACTCACTCTCCCTGAGGCTTTAAACGGTAGTAATATTATTAAAATTAGTTCTAATTAATAACTTGTCTTCATTAGTAACAGGCAAACCCTGCAGGCAGAGTTGATATCCCCATACCATCAGTACTGCTTTGCAGTTACCTCTACATTCTTTCCCCTTGTTAATGGGAAAGCAAGTAAGAAAAACAGCACCAGTCGGAACTTGGCATATGAGTACTCATCAGTACTCATCGGTGCTTCAGGACTGTGGAGCAGGGTGGAGTGCCCGCAGACCTGCGGTAGAAAGAGCTGCTCCAGGCTTACCTCCCACTAATCTTAGTGCCTAAGTCTCCTGAAGCCATTCTGCTGTAGCAAACATCCCAAGCCCATTCTATTATACCAGAATGCTCCATTCTCTACAGTAGCCATTTTTCCTCTACTAAAATACTCTATGATCTTCAAAAACTCTAGCAGTCAAGAATAGGTGATACAAACCTATTCATTAGTGTAAGTCTAATATTTTGCTTTGAAAGAAAGTGAGGCTTTAAAAATTAGGGGATAGCTGGAGCATGTATGGTAGAATGAAGCCTTTAATACCAGCACTCCTAAGGCAGAGGCAGCCAGCTCAGTAATACACAGTATGAAGGGAGGGAAATGCTTTTGTTTCACAGTGTCTCTCCCATCCCTTCTCTCTCCCCTCTCCCTGGCAAAGAATGTGCATGAGAACTACCCCAGTTCTAAGAGGCTATTTTTTAAAACACACATTTGATATATAAGCCATGTTACAAAAATTTCAAACTATTTAGCAAAAGACTTATGTAAATGCCAAATATGACAATTCTAAAAATGTCCATAATAAAGTTCTAACTTTCTATGAAAAGAACCAATCCCAATGACCTGATGATAGAACCTGGGTCCTTTTAAAAACAGACCATCTAAATAAAATTCATTACTGTGCTAGCTCTTCACAGACAGTAGGAAACACGAAAGAGAACTTTTCTTTGGTACAGACCTAGCTTTAAACTTTGTTGTGCATGCTGTGTAACTGGCTAACAGGCAGGTTCATTTGCTTGGTTCTGAGTTCTACCTAGTAGATATTGCAATAAAAAAGGCATGAACCCTTGGAAGAACATCTGACAAAATATGGCAGTACTTCTATGAAAGGGTCTGTGAATTAGCATTAAAAAGTAAACAACTACCTAAAGTCTAAATAACAAGCAGTATGATACAGAGACCTGTAATCACAGACTTTGGTTCACTTTGGAGGCCAGTCTGGAATATACAATTGAGCCAATGTGTAAGTGTTGGGAAGGTGAACCTGGCTTCCCCAACCCCTTGCCCCCTTTAATAGCAGCAAATGTTCCTAACCATATTGAGCCCTCTCCTGCTTGGTAAAGGGCTTTTTAAATAGCTGTTACACACAGTTTAGTCCTTTAGTAAGTTGTGAGAAAGGAATTATTGGTGGTATTTGTAAAAGCAGATATTCATGTTATTCTATAGCTGTAATAAGAAAGAAAATGGTGGTTCCATAGTGTTTGATTTGTATAGTATGGGTGTGTTGTGGGTAGGCTTTGACTAAGCAATTTTAAAAATAAGAACATCTTGTGGGACAAATGCAACATAATTGCATAACAATTTGGTGGAACCGCTTCAGAAAATGTAGGACCCAGTGATGTAGCTTTAAGATGGCTGCAATAATTAGATACAACCGCCTCCAAATGTGGGCTTTACTTTCCCTTTTTGGATAGGGGTCTCACTATGTATTCCTATAATTCCAGTCCCAGGGTATTTAACACTCTCTCTTTGTGGCCTCTTTTATTAGATAGAGTCAAAATGTTAAATGATTCAGGTCTATGCTATCTAATATCTGGTGCCCATTTCAATTTCCTTGTGGGGACAGAGATGCTTTGAAGTAAGAGATTAATCAGGTAGGAGGCTGCACATTCTAAAACAAATGAGATACCATTTTAAAAAGATAACCAAGATGGTCTGTAGCATCCTTAAAAGTCTAGATTCGTAAGAGAACTGCAAGGTGTAGCCCGGTGTCCGTAAAGAACACATAAAGACTTAACACATTCCCGCATGTCCGCGCTCCTGACTTCAATCCCAATTAAAGAAGCAGCACCCGCATTCCTAGTGACGCGTGCCTATAGCCCTAGCACCTAGGGTGTGAAGAGCAGAGTAACAAGGCCATTCTGAGTTCTACATAGAAGGACCACAACGAATTAAATAAATAGCGCCAAGTCTGACGACAAAGGTCCATAATGGTGGCAGTGACTGCGAAACCTAAAGCAGGACCATCTCAAGGTCAAGCCCTGTTGGTTCTGGTTTCTCTGTGCAACTCTTGAACTCCTGGAACTCACAAAAAAAACAAGCCTGCCTCTGCATAGTGCTGAGATTAAAGGCATATTGCCACTACGCCTGACAATACCGTCTTTAAATGAAAAGGTAATTAGAAGAGCTGGGATGTTTGCCTATGACAACCCTAGGCTCCAATTCTAGTGCCACACAAAGAAATAAAAGCTTATCTTTCAAAATGGGCAAGAACTGCTGTGATGGATGCCTTATAGAACTTAATTGTAAATGTGAAAGAAAGACAAATAGAAAGAGAGACTGTGTGGGGGGGGGAGAGGAAGAGAGAGAGAGAGAGAGAGAGAGAGAGAGAGAGAGTGAGTGAGTGAGTGTGTAGATCCAGGCTTAACAGAAGGTACACTGGATTGGCTGACAGACTGAAGATAGAACTATGGCAGCAATGTGAAGAGGAATCAATACCAGAGAATGAAGACAAGAAATGCTGTGACCAGCTGGGAACCTACTGTTAATCTGGCATGCAAAGTCCCGTGTCCTGTATTTGATCCACAGCATTGCATAAAACCGGGCACAGTGACATGCTCCTGCAATCCAATCACCAGGGTGGTGGAGACAGAAAGACCATTAGTTCAAAATCATTCACTGACAAATAATTTGAGTTCAGGGGCTGGAGATAGCTTACAAGTTAAGAGCATTTGCTGCTCATGCAGAGAACTAGGTTGAGTTCCTCCTGGTATATCATGTCTCACAATGGTCTGTAACTCTAGTTCCAGGAGACCTGACAACCTCTTCTGGACTCAGCTTATATGAGGTATGCATGGGGTACACATAGATACGTGCAGACAAATACACTCAAAAAACTGTTAAGTCATAAGAAGAAAAGAAAGAATTTAAGGCCAGCCAGGCTTATTTACAAAGGGGGAGAGTGATGTAAGGTATTTAGAGGAAGCAAAGACCTTGAAACTAGGGAAGATGGATGTTAATGGGCAATGAGACAGAGCATATCTTAAGTGATGAGACCTGGGAGAGATGACAGGGTTACTGTCTTTCACCATTCTACCTTGGAAAACTACACTCTACCTTGTAAAGCACTCAGCAAGTACACCTTTGAGGTGAAAGAGTAAAGCTAACCTTAGTAGGAAGTAACACAAACCTGACCATAGTTTATCAGCCCATTAGCAACAATAGAAAAATACTTAGGGTAAAAAATGTTTGATAATCAGCAGAAAAGAAATTTTCACCAAATATCAGTATATGAACCTAAAGAACATAAAAATCAGTATTGATTTGTTTCAAGAACTCACTAGGAACAGTATATTGAGAGAAAATAATTTCTGCTTCCAAATTTAAAAATCAAATTCAATTTCTAGAATGTGAGGACAAACAAGGTCAAAGCAAATATAATCACAATCTTCTACTGGTGTTAACACATTTAATAGTTGATTTAAAAAAAGAATCGATTTAGCTCTCCTCTGCAGTCTACCATCTTTATTACAGTGCCTTGTGTGTTGATGGTATTCTCTTTTAAGGCTCAAACACCATCCCTAGAAATTGTACTTCTGTTGTTTCTTTTTCTTTAAGGCAAGGTCTCACTACATAGCCCTAGCTGGGCTGGAATTCACGATGTAGATTTTCAAGATTCTTTCTAAGTTGTTAAAAACTAGCCAACCAAGCAAGAGTATAAAACCAACTAACCTTTGGGACTTCCTGTTTCCAAAGCAGGACTAGCAGACCTGCCTCACCTTTCTCTTCTCCACCTGACATCACTAGTATTCCAACTAGTAATTTCAATCACATCACTGGGTTGAATTCATGTTTAATTTCTGGAAAGGTTAACTAAACTTACAATAATAATAATTTGGGTGCACGTTGTAGGGTTAGTAGACTGCAGAGAATTGACAGAATGAGTGATTTGGGCTCTGAGAATTTCACAATTGGGTAGAAAGTGGTCTGAACCAAGCTACAGTGGTAATCACTATAATTAAAGCAATTTAAAAATCTTCCTGGGCCAAATGGCCAAATTCTGAATGAGATAATCCTTGAAATTGACTCTGAGAATACTATACTATACAGATCTCTAGCACCAAACAATTAAGTGTCTTACTGTCCAATGGAGGGTCCTCTCTTACACGCATCTTAGGTTCCTCCGGCGGTGGATGTTGGTCAGTGGCACTTGGCTAGCTAGCATGCAGAGCCGTAGGATCAAAAAGCCTCCCCCAAACAAAAACGTTCTTCCCCAAGCATGGTGATATATATCTGAAGTCCCAGCAATAGAGGGACAATTTGAAGTAAAGGCCCCAGAGATCACATAAACCTGACAGTTAATGGTGCCTTGGCAGTCCACAACTTAGATAGAGGGTAACATCCACCAAGCTGCCCTCCAGCCTACACCAGCCTACACACACACACACACACACACACACACACACGTCTTAAAATAATCATAAGAGTTTGAGGTCATGAGAAACTGTGTCTCAAAAACAACAAAACCCCAAACCCCACCATCAAAGCACCACTTCTCCTTGGGGGCAGTCCTTAACATCTAAGGTCTAATTAAAAAGACAGGGACTCAGGCACTGAATCCAAGTGCACTGACACACTGACACACTCTGACTTCCAATTACTAGGGAGTAGAGGCAGAAGATGACTGGAGGCTTAGGCTCCAACAAGCCTGGGAAACCTTGCAAAAACCTATCTCCAAAAAAGAAAATCAAAGTTAAGAAAGTACTCAAGTTTTGTTGTTTGTTTGTTTTTTGGTCACCACCAAAACAAAATAAGAAGAGGAGGAGGAGAAGAGGAGGAAAAGAAGAAAGGACTTTTGATATAAAGCTTAAGAAACAGGTCCTGGGCAAGGAACACATCTGTAGCTCCAGCAACTCAGGAGACTGAACCAGGATACTCACAAGTACTAAGGCCTACCAGGGCTTTCAGGGTTCCAGACTAACCTAGGCAATACCTGGTAAGATCCTGTCTTAAAAGGTGGGTGTGTATGGGGGGGGGGGAGTCAGGTGGTGGTGGCACACAACCTTTAATTCCAGCACCAGGAAGCAGAGGAAGACCAGACAAGGCTACACAGAGAAATTGTGCCTCTGTGTAAGAAGGGGTTGGATGCACTACAGATACAGTTCAAGAGTAAAGCCCTCACCAGCTTGCAAGAGGCCTTAGCTTTTCAATTCCAGTACCTGACCTCCCAAGAAAATAAGAAATAAAAGTAAACTTTAGTAAAGTACTAATAACAACGTATTAACTCTCAAAAATCCAACACACGCCTTTAACCCCAGAACTAAGGCAGAGATAGAGGCAGGTAGATCTCTGGAAGTTCAAGGCCAGGTTCATCTACAAAGGGAGTTTCGGACCAGCCAGGGCTATATGAAGAGACCCTGTCTCAAAACACTAACAAAACACCCAGCAGTGCACAAGCTTGAAGACCAGGGTACTGGGTCTTCTGTGGGATCCTAATCCAGGCTATAAAGCACAGTAAAACACTGTCTTTAAAAGCCACACAGCAGATACTGAAGAGATGGCTCAGCACTCGCTGCTCTCTCCCAAGGGCTGGCATTTCATTCTGACTGCCCTCATCAGGTCATGGACTCACACGCCCCGGGAACTAAGTTCCAGGTGGATCCCATGCCTCTGGCGTCCTCAGGCACCTCCAACTCATGTGTACAGACCCTCTATACACAACACACATCTACACATAATAAAAAGGGAAATTAAAAATGTATGACATCACAAAAGGTCTTTTAATAGAAAGAGGAGGCTTTAAGGTGCCTAACATAAATGAGGCCTTCAATCTGATCCTTACCTCTAGAAAAACTAAAATGAATGAGCTGGATGTGTTGACACACACCTTTAATCCCAGCACGCAGGAGGCATATCTGAGGTCAGCCTGGTGTACAGAATTCCAGGACACCCAGGGCTACATAGAGAAACTCTGGCGGGTTGGTGGGTAGGAGGAAGGAAGAAGGAAGGAAGGAAAAAGATAATTAAGAAAGCATAGTGGTGTGCAGTGGTTCTTCATATAGATAGTCTTAGAACTCTGAGGTAGAGGCAGGGTGATTATGAATTCCAAGTCAGTGAGCCAAAGTGAGGCCCTGTCTCAAAGGAAAGAGAAAAGTGTGACAAAAGGAGGGAGTGGATCCCTTTTAGCCTACATGGTCTCACTACACAGCCCTAGTTGGCTGGAATTGGTGTGTATGCTCTATTCTATATCTGAGCTCCTTTAGCTTTAGACAGCACTGGGATTAAGAATGTTCAGGTCAGCCGGGCGGTGGTGGCGCACGCCTTTAATCCCAGCACTTGGGAGGCAGAGGCAGGAGGATTTCTGAGTTCGAGGCCAGCCTGGTCTACAAAGTGAGTTCCAGGACAGCCGAGGCTACACAGAGAAACCCTGTCTCGAAAAACCAAAAAAAAAAAAAAAAAAAAGAATGTTCAGGTCAGGGGGCTGGAGAGATGGCTCAGCGGTTAAGAGCAGGGACTGCTCTTCCAAAGGTCATGAGTTCAAATCCCAGCAACCACATGGTGGCTCATAGCCATCCGTAAAGAGATCTGACGCCCTCTTCTGGTGTCTAAAGACAGCTACAGTGTACTTACATATAATTAATAAATAAATAAATCTTGAAAAAAAAAAGAATGTTCAGGCCAAACTCAACTCTTGCCTGAGTTTTAGAACTCACACACTGTGTCTTAGGTATACTCCTGAAGATGACCTTGAACTACTGATGTCATGTTTCCACTTCCCAGTACAGGGAATACAGGCATAAGCTAAGATGCTTTATATGTATGAACATACACACATCACCTCATTTGTGCCTACTGGATGCCCTGGCACTGGAATTGTGGATGGCTGTGAGCTACCACATGGTGGTGACAACCAAACCTCCCCTTCTGAAGAGTAATAAGCACTCTGAACCACAGAGCCATCTCTTCAGCTTCCACCTCATTTTTAAAATGAGGAAGCTAATACAGAACACTGTGAAATTGAATTACATTTATAGTGAGAAAAACTCAAAATGAAAACAGTCACCTCTCCATTCAAGAGCAATACCATTACAAAGTGGCTTCAAAATGGATGACCCAAAGACACTGTTGAAAGTCAACTCATGCTACACAAGATCCTGCTGCAATAAGATAAAAATGTAAACGCTGACATTGGTGAAGGAGGGACCAGGAAATACACAAATCCTGGTCATGGGGAGTGACCTCAGCAGTGAGAGCGCCGGCCTGTCTACCCAGTGTAAGATCCCAGATCAGCTACCCAACTCTATTTAAACCTTCAGTGGTGGCCATGCCTCTAGTTCAAACCTTGACGGGTAAGAGGATCAAAGCACGTTCAAGGCCAACCAGAGCTACAGGACACTGTCTTAATTTTTTTCTAAGCATAATCTATAATAAAGTAAGCATGATAAAAAATAATGGTTAGAGGATTAGGACCCAAGAATGTTCTTACAGAATGTGTTACATTGCCTCCTAGAGGTAACCAAAGGCTACAGGGCAACAACAACCACAACAACCCTCACCCCCACCCCATCAAATCCTGCTAGGAACCTGTCACTGTTAACAAAGGAAAGAGATTTTTCAGGTGTTTCTTGGAAGAATAAGCTATTCCTCAAACTAGGGTTAGTCACAAATGAAGAAAAATAGTGAGAAGTGGCAACACCTAAGATTCAATCAAGGAAACCAATACAAACAAAACAAAGTAAGTAGGCTGGCTCCTAGATCACACAATGTATTTCAGAGTCAAGTTGAGAAAAATCAAGTTGAGAAAACCTAGGATTGAACTCTGGAGACCCTGGTACACGCCTGCAGGACACACCCATACTAGGTGAACCATAAGATTAGCCAACTAATCCCCTCTGAGCTATGGATCACTGAGCCACTAATTTTTAGTCCCACTCATGTTTGCCTACAGAACAGAATATTCTAAATACTAGATTCAAAAACTCATTCTGAGTTTGTTTGGTTTTTTTTAATTTCTAAATACTTATATACCAAAACTTGGAAAATTCAGCTTTCCAGTTTCACAAGTCACAGGTATTATCATCTCACTAAATACTTTCAGGTATCTATTACTTAATTCTTAATGACTGACATGCCTTAATGACTGGAATGTCTCCTCTGTGAAAGGAAAACAAGTTTACTTTATTCCAGAATAATGTAAATGATTCTGATACACCTAAAACAAAAAATGTCAGGCCTATCATCAAATTTCCAGGACAAAATCCATAGGTAGTAAATTCAGAAAGCCAAGATCTGGACCTGTGTTTGCTCAAAACTCACTCTTTATTCCGATTACAAAAGTCTTTGTAGGCACTAGCCTCAGGTTGTCATTCAGGGTTTAAGGCAATTTACTAAATTTTCCTGGGCTTTATATCTTGAAAATAAGTGACCTTCATAAGGCATGGTAGCACACACCTTTAATCCCTGCACTCAGGAAGCAGAGGCAGGCAGATCTGAGTTTGAAACCAGCCTGGTCTATATATTTAAAAGTTCCAAGATAGCCAGAGACCCTGGAGAGGAGAGAAGGGGGGGTGGGGGACGACTACCTTCTAAGATTTAGACAAATTTGTGCAAATAAAAATTTGAACCCAAACAAACTACATTTCCCTGCCTTCTGGGGGAAAAAAGAAAACCAACCAAACAAAATAACCCCATGCTTTTAAAACGTGCGTCACTACTAAACTACAGCCTAAGCGTGCTGAGCAGCAGGACGGCCCCCAAGAACACACGGTGAGGACCAATACCCGAGTGGACTTTCTAAAATCACTGACTAGCTAGCAACACAAAAGAATGAATTCCATCCACCACCACAGGTTGTCTTAGTCATAAAAAGGAGGACTGACCAACATCCATTTGACTTGAAAAGGGCTAGCAAAATAGTTAGGTCCTGTCTTTGGAGTAGGACTGGGTTTTTTTTGTTTTTTATTTTTTGTTTTTTAAAAGGGAATTAAAACTTATAGTTAGGCTTATTTTGTAACTACAGGCTGACGGTTTTCCAGTGAGCAAATTAAGCCCAAATCACTTCACATTAAAACATTTCCAAAGCTAAGATTAACACTCTTCATATAAGCTATTTACGACCATGTTTTTGAAAGGGATAACAGAGACTCTCAGAAGATAAATATCAATAGAAGTAAACAGCTAAAATGTACAGTGATTTTTACCAAAAAAGAGCCTTCTTAAGGTTCAACAAATTTAACAGAGATGGACATCGTAAAAATTACTCTCGTTACTCAACTAACTTCCTGCACATTTGCATACGCCTCTCATATTTCACATTATCTCGACCTGACAAGAGTTTAAGAGTGGACAGCCAGTAGCACCGAAGCTTAAGGAAACTGTTTAATCCATCCTTCAGGCTACTTCTTTAGTGTCCATGAACACAAGACAGTGGACTGTTCTAAAATCTCCGCTGACTTAAAAAAACACTTTTTGACCGAAAGTCAATCTAAGGTTAAAAATCTCCAACCTCTCCCAACCTTTCTCTCCTTCTCTCTCTCTCTCTCTCTCTCTCTCTCTCTCTCTCTCTCTCTCGGATTCAATCTCACAGGCAAACCCTAACTCATGAGAAATAAAATAAACCCAAGCGCTATCATTAGAAAACTGTCGTTCCACCCCCCTCCCCCAATAGAGCCACAACTTTGGAAAACTTTGTTTCCAGGCTTTCCAAACCCCTACGCATAAACTCCCCGAATCTCTCTCGATCGGAACGTCGTCTTCCCCCGCAGGATCTTAATTTTTCCCTTCTTTGCTTCAGTTTTAGTCTTTCCCACTGATAAACCTTTCTCAAAACATCTGACGAAAATCAAGAGCCGGATCTACGGTACCTGGGCGTTGGCTTCGTGGAGTTTGTGTTCGGTGGAGACGTGGTGCCTCAGGAGCAGGGTTTTCTTGTAGTTGCGGGTCCCTCGCGAAAGCTCATCATGCCCCACCTGGGGAAGGTCCACGCTGCCCCCGTCCTCGGGGATCTCTTGGCACCATCCGCAAAACATAAGGCCAGTATCCTTGGAGTACCGCAGCCAAGGGAAGTCCTTGAGCCAAGAGGTCTGGAAGGAGCACTGGAGCTTCTGCATGAGGGACTTGGGCCTCGCGAGCGGGAAGTGCTGGACAGTCTCTCCTTCGCCAGCTCCCACACCGCTGCCCTCCGCTTCGTCCCCACCATCGCCTCCCGACCGCCTGCTGCTGCTGCAGCTGCCGCCTTCCGCCCCACTGCCATCGCCCGGGCTCGCCCCCTCCTCCTCGGTGCTGTAGCTCAGGGACGCCCCGTCCTGCATCAACTCCTTCCCCTCCAGCGCGTCTAGCTCTGGATCCACGGCCGCCGGCCCTCGCCCATTGAAATGCCTGAGGGGCCACGCCGAGGTCTCCGGGCGGCCGCGGCTGCTGCCATTGTTGCTGAGACCCCCGCCGCCTCCCCCGCGGAAGGCCAGAGTCCGACGGTTCCTTTCCGCTAGCAGGGGGCCCCCCGCGCCGACGCCCAGCGAGGAGGGGCCGCCCATGTCCTGAGGGAGCAGCAGCAACTCCTTGACGTCCTCGGCGGCGGCCGCCCCGGCGGAGGCCTCCGAGTCTTGGGGCTCCAGGCCCTCCGATTCCATTTCCTCGTCGGCCCCGCGCCCATTGGGCTGCTGCGGCGCGGGCGGCGCGGGCAGTCGTGGCTGCGGCTGCGGAGGCCAACAAGAGGCCTCCCCGCCAGCGTTATTGTTCGTGGGGCCGCCGCCGCCGCCGCCGCCGGTGACCAACCCGCCTCCTCGGAACGCCAGCGTCCTGCGGTTCATTTCACTGAACGACATGGCGCGCGCCGCCGTCGCCGCCGCCCGGTGCCTCGGCTCGCGCCCGGGCTCCGGCCGCGTCCCGCGCGCTCGCCGCGGCTCCCCCAACGCTTCGCCCCCGCCCCCGCCCCCGGCGCTGCGCTGCGCTCCCGCCGGCCCGGCCTCACCCTCTCGCCGGCTCGCGCTCGCTCCCGGGCCGCCGCACGCGTCTGCCGCCGCCGCTGTCCCAACCGCGTCCTCTCCACCCCCGCCCCGCCGCGCTCCGGGTAGCGTCCCGCGCCGAGAGGTGGGCGGGCAGCGGAGCGGCGAGCCCGGGCGCGTGCGGCCTTCGAAGTTGAGGAGGAGTGCGGGCGCCCCTCCGCTGCCCCGCTTCAGCGCTGCGCGCACACACCGGCCCGCCAACAGATCTCCGTCCGCGGGGAGTCGTGCCGACGCCTCCGCCGGCTGCCGAGGCGCGGACGCGAGAGGCGCGCTAAGCCGCCAGGCTCCGCCACATAGCGAGCCGACAATAAAGCCGGCGGAGCGTTTCCGTCCGACCAGGCCCTGGCGGAGGTCGAATGGCAAATGAACAACGGACCGTGCGCCCACAATGCACCGGGGTAGCAGTAACCGCTGGAGGGGGAGAGGGTGGGGGCCGGCCGGGGGAGGGGGCGGGCTGGGCCGGGCTGGGCTGGGCCGGGGGCGCCCGGGGACCGGGAAAGGGGCCGGCCGCTCGGGCCTGCGGGCGGGGGTGCGGCCACGGGAAGGAAGCGGGCGGGGCACGGGGCCGGGGTCTCGGGGCGGGGCCGGCTCGGACAGGACAAACAGCTGGCGGGTGTCAGGGGCCGCCGCGCGCCCTAGCGCACGGTCCCCGGCTCTCGCCACGACTTCACCTGGGACTCCTGGAGTAACTGCGGTGCGAGCGCGCCCCGGCCCTGTCATCTGCTGGGGGGCGGGGGGCCGTGCCCGAGGAAGTGAACTTATTTTGTTCCTTCACAAAAGACTGGACCAGGCGGTGCCTCCTCGCGAGGACACCTCCTTGGGCGCATTGTGTACGCCGGGCAGCACCTCTGGCCCCGGGCGACGATCGTTTCACAGAATATGCACCGCCCCAAGTGTCTTATTGCTGTGATGAAATGGAAATTTAAATAAAAGGTCGAACACGTGCGTTCAGTGGGAAGTATTGACATGGGTGTTACATCACCAGCAGCCAATCAGATAACTCCAGTCGTGTTTATACTTCTACAACCACCTTGTGAGTATTACAGTATGTCATAGCGTTATAAATATTAGGCAGGGTTTTCCCCACGAGCGGGGAGGAGTCAGCTGCTGCGGGCGCCGCGTGCGGCTGCGAAGAGTGCAGCTCCGAAGACAGGATGTGCAGATGAGAATTAATTTTTAGGATTTAGAGAAAAGTTCTTGGCATCGCGTATGGAATTTAGAGTGATTACAGCCGTCTAAGCTGGAAATGAACCTCCCTAAGTTATATTAGCCTGCTTTTTGTTTTTGTTTTTTCTATTCAAAAAGAGGCCTTGCCAATTAAGGGCCCTTAAACTCACCCTCCCCCATTAATTATGCTCTATTTGGAAAACATTAGGGCGTTTAGACTCATTAATTCACAAAGTGAAGTAGATTTATTATTTATTGGGGCGATTTTTGAAACAGGGTCGAGGCCAGCCTAGTCTACATCGTTAGTTTTAGGTCAGCCAGGGATATACACTAAGACCCTGCCTCTGTACCTGAGTCCTGGTAGTACTGGAATTACAGGTGTGCACCACCATGTTGCACAGATTAGTTTAAAAATTCTTCTGTGCTAGCCTATTTCAGGCTGTTCTCTTTTTCTTTTTCTTTTTTTTCCCCTTCCTTTCTTAATTTTCTTTTTTTAAAGACTACATAGCCCTGGCTGTCCTGGAACTCACTAGACCAGAGTGGCTTCGAACCCACAGAGACCCACCCTCCTGAAGCTTCCCTTTTGGTATGGGGGTCAGGTGGAGAGAGCAGTTGATAAACGATGGTCTCTCATCTTCCAGGTTTTGAAATTGGGCTGGCTGGCTGTTGTTTCTGAGGACCCAGAGTTGAGTTTGAAGAGCCTGTGTATGGTGGCTCAGCTGTAATTGCAGCTACAGGTACCAGGCACACATGGTGGACAGCCGTACAGGCAGGAACAACACCCATGCACACAATTTTATAAATTTAAAGCACATTTGCTAACACTTTTTTTGAGACAGCATTATTGTGTAGCCTGGCCTTGTGCTGTCACCATGCCCGGCTTACCTCAATGGAACTTTTGGTTTGTTTATACGGGTCTCACTTTATACCCCTGGTTGTCCTAGAAGTCATTGTATAGATGAGGCTCCCTATAATTCACAGCAATCCTGCCTCAGTCGAGGGCTAGGATTAAGGGTGAGAGCCTCCACGCCCAGTTACCATAACACTTTTGATTGAACGTGAGATGTGTCGACTTAGATTTTCCAAAGCCACTTTGACCTATTTTGTCTTAATTTTAATACCTGGTGTAATGAAATTTTGTATATGAAATAAAATTCATGACTTCTAAGGTGAGCTTGAGTTTACTTGTGTAAACTTGTCACCTATGACAGACAGCATAATTTCAGACTGATGGGACTGCCGTGCCACAAAAAGCTTTGGACTTGGTTTGTCTTCCTGTCATCTACCTGGCCATCAGCTGTTGTAGGCCCCTTAGCCGGATAAAGATCCTCGGAATGATTCTGTGGGTGAGTTCTGGTTGTTGATTTCAAGACAGTACTGTGGCCTGCACCTTGGAGGAAGAAGAGAAACCTGCCTGCCTGCTGTGACTGCTACAGTATTCAGAAATGTAACAATGACGTGCTTGGTTTTCTATGTGTTTTTTTAAAAATTCTAAGCATTTTGCAAATAAATACATTATATTTTAACCATTCCAGCCTTTTTTCCTTTAAAAAAAAAAGTGGTTACTGACATCAATCAGTTATAAGATTAAGATTAAGATTAAGATAATTATTAAGATTAAGATACTGAGAAATGTCATCTGTAGTTATTCATGTCATCTGCTTTATTCAAAAACTAATAAACTTTTCTCATCTCAAGTTTGTATCCCTAATTAATGTAGAATAGGAACTATATTAGGTTAGGCTAGAATCTGCTTTCTATATATTTCTACAGCAATAGAGTCAATCAAAACAGTTTAAGTCCTAGTTGGCATTTACAATGAGTAAATGCCTTTCCTCACACATACATCCTTCCTTATGTTTTATAATCCTACACTGTTGTTAGGTGTGGTGGTACAGTACACAGGTTAGGTACTGTAATCCCAGAACTGAGAAAGTTGAGGAAGGAGGATCAGTTCAAACTAGCCTCTGTTACATAACAGGCTTTAGACCTGCCTAAGCTACACAAGATTCTGTCTCAAAAAATAAATTTATGGACAAATATTTAAATAATTTCCTCATTGTCTTCTTTCTGAAATTATCTGTAAAAATGAACTAATTAAGAATGAGTGATGCTTGGGGAGGAGAGATACTGGGCAGCTCAGGTCTGCCTGTAACTCCATATCCACGAGATCCAGTTGCCTCTTCTGTTCTCCACAGACAACCCACCCCAGCACACACATAAAAATAATTTTTTAAGCGTGAATGATACATTAACATGAACCCCGGAGATCTCTCAAACACTGGACCACCAACCAGGCATCATACACCAGCTGATGTGAGGCCCAACACATATACAGCAGAGGACTGCCGGATCTGGGTTCAGTCAGAGAAGATGCACCTAACCCTCAAAGAGACTGGAGGCCCCAGGGAACTTAGAGGTATGGTTGGGTAGGGGCTGGGGGCTGGGGAACATCTTGGAGACTGGGGGGTGGGGGAGGTAATGGGATGTGGAATAGACGGAGAGTGGTTGGGGAGGGGGATGAAACTGGAGTGTAAAAAAATAAAAGATTTTTTTTTTTAAAAAGTGGATGATACTAGCTAGGGTCTGCGTATGAAGGCATATTTGGTGTAGTGCTTATCTAGCATGAATGTCCTTGGTTAGATCCCCAGGACTGCATAAACCAGGCTTGCTAGCTTGTACCTGCAACTACCATCACTTGGAAAAGGAGAGGAAGAGAATCTCACTTCATCCTTAGCTACAGTAAGTTTGAGGCCAGCCTGGCATTCAGGAGCTCCAGTCTCAAAAGAAAAAAATAACAATACTAAGTTTATGTAAATTAAATTCTTTGACCATTGAACTAATTAATAGCCAAACAGTATTGGTGAGGGGAATGTGTGTGTGTGTGTCTATTTCAGTTATCTGCCTCTAAAGCGTACAAGAAATCAGAAACCTTGAAGGAATCAGAAACAGATCTCTACCACCAAATGCCCTGTGCCAAGGGAACTGTGACTAACAAGGGGTTCTCCTTCTCTGTAAATGGAGTGTTTAGGAATTCCCCCACCCCTTCCAGTCTCCAACTAACAAGCAGGGACCTGATCTCCCCTGTAGCCCCCATACTTACTGTTAGGGTTCGCCATATTTAAGGGAATTCCCCCCCCATGCTTACCAGGGGAACCCCTGGGGAATGGGGCAATCCCAAGCAATCTGTCCCCTAATTTCACTTAAATTTTGTAAAACTTCTAGAGGTGATGCTTCCTGCTGGGGGACTGATAGGAATTAGCGCCTAGACCTGGCTCAGCCGAGCCTTGGTCAGACTAACCTGTCCTTTCGTGCCTTGGAGGGCTTTTGATGCTCAGAATCAGTGGCCCATGCTGCTCCTGTGAAATTGGCACAGGTCATCTCCCAGAAAGATGGGGCTCATTTTACTCTCACAAGCTCCTAGACCCAGCCTGCAAAATCAAGCAAAGAATAAGCCTTTGAGAAAGAGTTTATGATCTCTTTCCTCACAATCTTCTTTCATAAACTTTCTTCTGTTGACTCTTTTATGTTTCTTATCTAAAGAGAAGTTATTCTTTCAAAAAAAATTGAATTTAGAGCCAAATAAGGTGGCTCACTTGTATAACCCTAGCCCTTAGGAGGCAGAGGCAGCAGGATCAAACATTCAAAGTGTGCCTGACTCTAGAGAATATTTTCAGCGAGGGTAATCCCTTCCTGACAAAGTTAAACTTTTACACACAAACAATGTTATATCTCTAAAATTATAAGATACATTGTTTTTAATTGCTATATTAAAAATTAAGCTTTATTGCCTGGCGGTGGTGGCGCATGCCTTTAATCCCAGCACTTGGGAGGCAGAGGCAGGAGGATTTCTGAGTTCGAAGCCAGCCTGGTCTACAAAGTGAGTTCCAGGACAGCCAGGGCTACACAGAAAAACCCTGTCTCGAAAAAAAAAAAATTAAGTTTTATTGTTCAAATATAGTTGTAGGAAAAAAAGAAAAGTCTTACCCACTATTTCCAGTACCCAGAATTAATACCATGAAAATATATCTGTACTTAGCACTCGAGTTTTGATATTTTGAGTTGGGTCCTATCTCATTTTTAGCAATTCATGCATTTTAATATAACTAGCTATCCTGTGTCATTTCAATCACTTACCATATGTAGATATGCATGGTTGACATAACCAGGGCATTGTTTTATTGTTTGTTTTTGCCAATTTTCCCATTATACACAACCTTTTTTTTTTCTTTTGAAGCATGGCCTCAGTAGCCTAGGTTAGCCATGGAAGACCTTGAAATCCTGATCCTCCAGCCTATTTCCAAGTGCTAGCCCAAGACTTGTCCCACCGTGCCCAGTCAGCATTTAAACAATTTTTTAACGGACATCCTTGAAAGAACAACACTGTGCAATGTTTTTATTTACATATTTATTTTTGTGGTGATAGGAATAGAGCCCAGGGCCTATTCTACCAACCAAATGAGCTACATTCCCAAGCTCCTGTTTCCTTAAGATAAATGCTAAAAACTAACATATATTTACATACACACACATATATATTCATAAATATTACCCTTTAATCTAAAAAAGTTACTCTCTCAAGAATATTGAATTAGATACACATTATATATACATATATCTTATATACATGTGTACATATATTAGACATTTTTTTCATATATACACACATACATGCACAAATATGTTCCCTCCCTACCTCTGCCCTCACAGTGTGTGTGTGTGTGTTCATATGCACATCCTATTTTTTATTTAATATGTGTGTGTGTGCCTCAGGGAGTGTGTGAATGTCAAAGGGCAGCTTACAGAGGGGGTTCTTTTCACCAAAGGATTGAGCACAGGCTTGGTGGTCCTGGTTTTGTTTGGTTTTGTTTTGGGGGTTTTGTTTCTATTTGTTTTACTGGCCAGGAATTCACAAGGAAGGGTAGGCTGGCCAGTAATCCCCAGGCGTTTGCCTGCCTCAGCTCAGCACCCACAAGCACACCTAACATACCCTAACCACCACACTTGGCTTTTTCCATGTGAGCACTGGTGAGCCACCACACCTGGGCGGCTGAGACAGGAGACTTGCTGAAAGCTCTCAAAGTCAGTAGGTTACAGAGGCTGTCTCCAAACAAGAAGACACTCTGCCTCATAAAAACCAGCAAGCTATCTGCACAGCCCCCTAAAGGAAAATGTGTTTTTATCATAAACAGCAGGGAAAGAGAAATCTTGTATATATACACATGACAAAAGCCAGTTTACTGATTTACAAAGAAGCATTGTAATCCACTTTTAAAAACAAATATTAAGGCAGGAGTGGTGGCACAGGCATGTAATCCTAGCACTTGGTGGAGGTAGGAAGAAATTCAAAGACAAGTGAGTTCAAAGTCAGCCTGGACTATGAGACCCTGACTCAGACTAAAAGCACAAAACTCATAAGTAAATAAATAACCACAAATAGAATAGAATAAAAACACACAAAGGATTGTATTAGAAAGTTACCAAAAACTGGGCGGTGGTGGCACATGCCTTTAATCCCAGCACTTGGGAGGCAGAGGCAGGAGGATTTCTGAGTTCGAGGCCAGCCTGGTCTACAGAGTGAGTTCCAGGACAGCCAAGGCTACACAGAGAAACCCTGTCTCGAAAAACCACACACAAAAAAAAAGTTACCAAAAAAGGAAAAATGAATACAATGATCTGGACATTTGTATCAACTCAAAATTCATATATCACATTCCAAGGTGAGGAGATCGGGAGGTCTCGGTGAGATGGGAGCGATGACTCTGTAAAGACTTCAATCCCCAACACCCTCATGGGTGCCTCACAGCTGCCTGCAATTCCAGCTCCAGGGTCGCCAGTGGGCCACCTGCACTCAGGTGAGACACATTAGTACATAAAGTTAAAATAAATCTTAACCAAATATCTTTTTGGGTTTTTTTTTTTTTTTGGTTTTTCGAGACAGGGTTTCTCTGTGTATCCCTGACTGTCCTGGAACTCACTTTGTAGACCAGGCTGGCCTCGAACTCAGAAATCCTCCTGCCTCTGCCTCCCAAGTGCTGGGATTAAAGGCGTGCGCCACCACCGCCCGGCTCCAAATATCTTTTTTGAAAAAAATAGCAGTGTCTTTTCGATGAGATTAGATCTTGAGGAAAGAGCCCCCAAAGAAGAGGATAGATCTGAGCAGTGGCAGCCCACAGCTTTAATCCTCGAATCTCTGTGGGTTCAAGGCCATCCTATAAAAATAATATAGACCTGGTGTGGTCAGTACACACCTTTAATCAGGTGTGAACCCTAGGCAGACAGGCGATTCTCGACGTTCTAGGTCAGCTTGGTTTCCTAGAGAGTCCCAGTGAAGGTAGGACATAAGGAGGCTCTGTCTCCACAAACAAACAAAAAATAACAAAGTTAGGAGCTTCTTGAGCAGTATGTAGTGAGCAAACTGCCCTGGTAGGAAGAGCATGTACACAAATCCACTTATGAAGCCAAGCATGAAGGGAGTTTATTTGGGTCAGGCTCTTACTACAGATCTCAGACAGGCCTCCAGATATTTATCCTCCTACCTTAGGTCCCCATGTGCCAGGACTGAAGACACCACCATCAAATTTGGTTTTCTCTTTCATATTCATTTGGGTGTTTATTCATGAGGCATTTTGTTTACAGTCTTCTTCTGTAATCTTGATTGCCTTTTGAACTCTCAGCAGTCCTCAGCTTCCCAAGTGGTGGTGGGATTACAGGCATAAGCCAATTTAGAAGTTTTCTTTTTTTTTTTGGAGGGGGGTTTTGAGACAGGGTTTCTCTGTGTAGCCCTGGCTGTACTGGAACTCACTCTGTAGACCAGGCTGGCCTCGAACTCAGAAATCTGCCTGCCTCTGCCTCCCACGTGCTGGGATTAAAGGTGTGTGCCACCACTGCCCCTCGAAGTTGAGTTTTCAAAGAAACTTATTTTCTGTAATCTAGTGTATGGAAGGATGGATAGACAGACAGACAGACATTTTGGGCTGGGACAGGTTGAACAGAGTGCCTCTTATGCTAGACAAATGCTCTGCTCTGGAGCTATGTTACAGCTGAATGTGTTCACTTTGGGAGAGGTTAACAGTTACCCCAGTAATCAATAATTCTCCCAAGGTCTTTTGGGGGGAAAGGTACTGTTTCTTCCTTTCTCCTCTAGTTAGGAACCAGATCTACCCTGTTCCCCTTCATAAGGACACATAAAAGAGACAAAACTAAAAGCAATAGTGTTTTTCTTCTGAGAGAACTCTTCATTCCCTGAAAGCATTATTTACCTTGCAAATGCTAACATCTACCTGCACATTTTGAGGGAAACATCACAATGTTCTCTTCTAACCCTGGCCTTTTAACCCACTCTCTGCAGAAGTTAGTCATCTTTTCAAAATGCAAATGTGATCCTACATCCCACCCACACAGGACCCACAATCCCTTCATACCTTAAACCTCACAAGATTTTCATTATTTTCTGTGGCTGGCATATCAAAATGTTTGGGTTTTTTTGTTTCTTTGTTTTTTTAAAAAAGAGCCAGACATGGTAGCACATATCATTAATTCCAGTCTTTGGGAAGTTGAAGCAGGAGGATGGTCAACTATGGATGACCCTGCTTTAAAACAACAGTAGACCCTGAGCATCTATATACACAGTTAGCACCTTATCTGTGAATTCGTGTTTTCAGTTAAAATTGTTGGGATTAAAAGGGTCAAAGAGATGGCCGAGGAAATAAAAAAACCTCTTATTGCAAATTTGATGGTCCAAGAACTCCCCAGAACCCACTTGAAGGGGAAGGAGAGAGCTAGCTTCCTAATGCTTTCCCCTCAGTTTCATACACGTACTAGGAAACAAGGAGGCCTCCGGACACACAATAGTTTTTCTTTTCTTTTTTTTGTTTTTTTTTGAGACAGTTTCTCTGTGTAGTCCTGGCTGTCCTAGAACCCACCTTGTAGACCAGACTGATCTTAAACCCTTAAACCCTGATCATAGATCAGCCTATCTCTGCCTCCTGAATGCTGGGATTAAAGGGGTGCACCACCAGTGCCTGGCCACACAATAGTTTTTAATTAAAAAATTAAAAGTAACTTAATGTTGGCGCTGGAGAAATGGCTTAGTGCTTATAAGCACTGACTGCTTCTCCAGAGCACCCACATGGTGGCTCACAGCCATGCATACCTCCAGTTTCATGAGATCTGACACTCCCTTCTGACCTCCACAGACAATAGACATGCACATGGTATATATGCATACATCCAGACAAAAAATACACATAAATCTTAAACAAAAATGAATGCTAAGCTAAACATATGATTTCAGTTTCTTTGTATTTAACCATAGGGCTCCCTGCATTCTCAGAGGGATGAAGGAAGAGTAAGCTGCTTTTGTGTATATGAATTATATAAAAGTAGATTACAATGTAGATTTTTACATAAGCCAGATGAAATGAGAACAGTGAAAGGCCTGTGGTGGTGGGAATAAGCATGACCCCCATAAGCTCAGATATTTGAATGCTTAGTCATCAGAAAGTGGCACCATTGAGAAGGCTTAGGAGGCGTGGCCTTGTTGGAAGAAGTGTGTCACTGGGGGTGGGATTTGAGGTTTCAAATGTCCAAGCTAAGCCCAGTGTGTCTGACTCTCACTGCTGCCTGTTGGTCCTGATGTAGAATTCCCTACTACTTCTGCAGCACTGTGTCTGCCTGCAAGCCACTGTGTTTACACGATAAGGATAATGGACTGAAGCTCTGAACCTGTTTGATGCTTACCTTTGGTGAAAACACTAATCCTCACTACAGCTTGTTATATGCTCACCCTGAATCTTAGGCCATCTCAAACTCATGCTCCTCCTCTTGCTGCGACCTTCCCAGTGCTGCAATCACAGGAACAAACCACCATGTTTGGCTACATTATTGGTTTCTATTCACTGAGTGGCCAAACCCTAAGATTTCTTCACTGATCTGGGTAGTTAACTTGCTTTTCTTCAGTAACCACGAATGTCACACCAATTGCTCATAAATTCTTAAATGTGAAGCGCTTACCTTCATAAAGCTCAGGGGAGAACACTTGGAAGAAGGGAAGATGACTCAGGGTGAAGTGAACCATGAGATACCTTGGACCCAGGCTTCCTACCCAAGTTAGTTCAGCAACTCGATAGGGGTCTTTCATACTAAATAAGATAACTCCTGTCTCCCCAAATTTGGAGATAATGTTAAGATAAAAAAGATACTACACACATACACACACATAAAAAGGAAATTCTACACTTCAAAAACATACTGATCAAGGTTTGTTGGTTCATAGCTCAATCCCATTTCTCTGGAGGCTGAGGTACAAGGCTAGCTCAAGCTGTATGGTAAACTCCTGCCTTCCAAAGCAATCCTAAGCAGAAAGAGCCTTCCAGTGCCCGTTCTCCGGTCATCTTACATATCCATAGTAAAACAAACAAACTAACTAATTAACTAACTAACTAACTAACTGAAAACCCCAGTATGGCACCTGCACAAAACAGACACAAAGACAAATAGAATTGAATAAAAGGCCCCTAAAACCAAACACAGCTATAACCATATGATTTTATTTATTAGTTTGATATTTAGACAAAGTCGAATATAGCCCAGGCTGGCCTTGAACTATGTAGCCAAGGGAAACTTTCAATTCCTGGTTTTCCTGTCTCCATCTCTCCAGTGCCAGCATACAGATGAGGACACACCCCTGTCCTTTGCTTAATTTTTTTTTTTTTTTGTTTACTTGTAAGCTCACAAATTCCAAGCCCCAACAGAACACTGGCCTCAGAACAAGGTTGCTTGGTTGTTTTTTCTTGCTCTGAAGACCAAGCTGGTCTCAAACTCACCAAACTCTGCCTGTGCCACCCAAGAACTGGGATTCAAGGCGTGTGTCTCTGTGTTCAGCTAGGGAAAACGGCTTATACAACAAAATTTTCTGGACTTGATGAGAAGTAGAAACAGCCTGCTCACTGCAGAGCTCAGTGCTCTCAGCCATCCCATCACTTAAAGCAATCTTCTGAGCTCTGTTGACTGTGCATCAAAAGTTAGGATTTGCCAGGCGGTGGTGGCGCACGCCTTTAATCCCAGCGTTTGGGAGGCAAAGGCAGGCGGATTTCTGAGTTCGAGGCTAACCTGGTCTACAGAGTGAGTTCCAGGATAGCCAGGGCTACACAGAGAAACCCTGCCTTGAAAAAAACCAAAAAAAAAAAAAAAAAAAAATTAGGATTTAGGGCTGGTGACCTGAATCCATCCTGGGACCCGCCAGCTCCTACAAGCCGCCTTCTCTGTATACGTGTGCACCCTTCTGCAACAAGCAAATGAATGCTAGTGATGTCCTTAAGGGTTTAATAAATAAGACTGTCCCGACTCCCTAGAAACTCGAGCTTTACTGAGGGAGGACATCCAAATTAGTAATGACAGAGGTAGCTCAGTGATAAAAGCACTTACCTGTCCTTGAGATTCTGGGTTCCATCTCCAGCAACAAAAATAATTATTAAGGTTAAATGTTAATAGACTTATGTACAAGTTGCTATGGAAACATGAGCTGCCACTAGTGGCTTGAAAAACCAAATACTCTTTTTTTTTCTCCACTAATTTGTTTATTCACTTTACAGCCTGATGGTAGCACCCCTCCCTCCTCTCGTCCCAGTCCCACCCTCATACTCCTCCCCCATTCCCCTCTCTCTTCCTCAGGGCAGGTACCAACCCACCCTGGTATGTTAAGTCACAGTAGGGCTAAGAACATCCTCTCCCACTAAGGCCAAACAAGGCAGCCCAGCTATAAGAAAGGAATCCATAGGCTCTCAACAGGGTCAGATACAGCCCCTGCTCCAACTGTTAGGGGATCCACATGCAGAACGAGCTGCACAGCTGCTGTCTAGGGGCCTGCGTCCCGCCCATGCAACTCTGGTTACTGGTTCAGTCTCTGTTAGCCTCCCCCACCCAAATCCCCTGCCCTTTTTTCTTCTCTTTGGAGGCAGGTTCCCCCCTCTGTAACTCAGACCAACCCGAACTTTATTATGTAGCATGCTTGAATTCAGAGCAATCCTCCTGCCTCAACCTGCTAAATGCTGAGATTACAGGCATGAGTTACTGCACCCAGGCCAGAAAGAAAGCCTTGAAGCTGTGTTAGATACAAGAGGAATACATCAAGATACTAGTTATTTCAAACATAAGCAAATGTTTTGAAGGTCAGTGTACTTGGCACATAGGAGAAAAACTTGAGGTGAGGCAGAGTGATTGGTATGGAGAGACTAATTAGGGTCGGAATTAGAGGTCAGTGACACAAAGCTTGATCAGTGCCCAAGCCCTGGGTTCAGTCCAAAGCAAGACAATGATAAAGGCTTTAGCTCCTTTTCCCTGGTAAGATGGAATAAGGAAACAGAAAGGCTTTTAAACATGGGGCTGACGACATATGCCCTTGCTCACGCCTGTCCCCTTCACGTTAATCATGCAGTCCCTATCAATTTGATTTTTAACTTGGCTTTGGTGCAACTTCACACACCAGAAGACAGTTCTTTTGCAAACAAGGAATGTTGCCTTTACATGTTTGTTGAGGTGAAGAGTAGTGAAGCAATGTTTCTTTTAAATTTGCTTCATTTGGAGGGTCATTCCTGAGCTGCAGATCTGGACCTTAGAGAAAGATAGTTAACCCCTATCTCTTACAGTTCTGCCCAAGAAACTAGCAACACTATGGTACTCGGATGTCTCCACCAGCCTCCTACCTCATGGGGACACTGAGAATTCTCTAGTTCCATCTCTTCTTTCTCTTTTCTATTTTTTTTATTTACTCTGTGTTTGTGTGTGTGTGTATGTGTGTTACTATTTAACCTAGTGGCACACACACTAGACAAGCCCCTTCCACTGAGCTATTATCCCAGCTCAACAATCAAAACAACAACGATTTCATAAGTGACACTTCAAAAGTCCTTAATGTGGTACACTTAGCTACATAGAGAGTTCAAGTCCTGTCTGAAGGGGAGGTATATGAACCATATGAAAACCTGCAATTTTGTAAACTATTTAAGTATAATTAAACAATTTCATGCATAATGATAACTGAATAACAATATCTACAGCCCCTAATCCAACTCCCAATAAAGGAAGGTGGTACTCTTCATGATCAACCAACACACGGTTTCCTTCAAAACATTTAGACCTTCCTCTCCCAGCAAGACATGAAGAACTTCTATGTATTGCCTGGCACAGTGGTGCACTCTTGCGATACCAGTGCTCAGGAGACTGAGGCGGTAGAATCTAAAGTTTGTCAGTAGCCCGGCCTGCACACTGAAGCCCTGTCTAGAAAGGAAAACAAAACCAAAACAAGTCACCGCTGCACCTGGACAGGCAAGAGAGTGGAAGAGGAGGACATTCACAGGGACCTGTGTATAAACCGCTCTGGACTGTTGTCGACTTCGGAGTGAGCCAGCCTTCGACAGCTTTGCTGTAGACATGCTACTTCCTCTCTTGGGTCAGTAGCAATAGCCCAGTGGACAGGGATGGCCAACTGAAGAGAAGCAGGCATGTTGTTTTCCTGCTACTGAAATGAGAAGCAAGTCTTTCTTTTTGGCTTACTAGTTTTCTTGACCCAGCTCCATTTGCCCAGGCAAACGGTGTGTTATGCAAAGTTACCATGCCTCACCAGTCAGTGGACCGCTCAGGCTCACTGAGCAAGTACAATTCAGGTCTCGCCTTCGTGCAACCAACAGCCCCGGATTCTATTGTTGATTCTTCTGTAACATGCTTTTCAGGTTTGCTCAAAAGACATGTGGTGGGGTCATGATTAGGAAATCTCATGTTTGATGTCACTTTAGTTGTCAAATTAACATCCGTCTAAATCGCCTCCAGGGGATAGGCATAAGTCACACCCACACAGTTTGGTGCCTAGGGGCAAGTTACTTAGTAACTCTGGATCCTGGCTTCTTCATTTGTAAAATGGGCTAATAATAGAATAAGAGCAAGCTCCTAAGTTCTCTGTGAAGGTTTAATGTGATAATGCGGGCAAAGCACTTAGCTCAGGGCCTGGTAAATAAGATAATTTATTTACTCCACATATCTAAGTAGTTTGTGTTTGTCAGATCTTCTGTCACATAAATGTCAGATCAAAGGTGAGTCAGAATAGATATGATCCAGGTGAGGTCAGGTATGACATGTGACCTTATGTACATGTCCTGCAATGGCATGCTATACCCCAAAGATTTTATAATTAACATGTGCCAATTAAAATTATCAAGGTAATAAAAGGATAATACAATCTTTGCTCTCAAAAAAAAAAAAAACAAAACAAAACCCCCACAGTCTAATGTGATGTGTTGCTGATCACCAAAACCAATGTGAGGAGGAGTTAGTTGTACTGGCTGGTTTGTGTCAACTTGATACAAGCTAGAGTCATCAGAGAGGAAGGAACCTCAGTTGAGGAAATGCTTCCATGAAATCCACCTGTAGGGCATTTTCTCAATTACTGAACAATGAGGGAGGGCCCAGTCCTTGGTGAATGGTGCCATCCTGGGCTGGTGGTCCTGGGTTTCCTAAGAAAGCAGGCTGAGCAAGCCATGTGAATCAAGCCAGTAAGCAGCACTCCTCCGTGCCCTCTGCATCAGCTCCTGCCTCCTGGATCCTACCCTGTGTGAGTTCCTGTCCTGACTTCCTTCAGTTATGAAAGCAATGTAAAAGTGTAAGCCAAATAAACCCTTTCCTCCCCAACTTGCTTTTTGTTTGTGGTGTTTCATCAAAATAGTAGAAACCCTGAGACCGGTCAGGAGTGAAGAGAGCAGAGAGCTCTGGGAGAATCAGTGAGGATAGACTAGACTGGAACAGAACGCACCAGAGAGAATAGTGGAATAAAACCCTCTGAGGACATTGAGACGACTTCCAGAGACACAAACCTCAAGGGGAAGAGTGGTCACGGTCAGTCCTGTGAAGAAGAGGAGAAAAGTGTCTCTTCTTGCACAAGTGTTTAGAGGCATCTGTCACCACAGGCTGAAGGACAGAATGCAGGCCCAAATGGCTACATTTGAGGGGAACATTATCTGAGGTGAGGAAAGTGGGACCCATGACACAGCTCTCTGTAGCAAATATGCATATTTATCCTCTTTTTAAGACAGGATCTCACACTGCAGTAAATTGCAGTCAACATAGAGACCCTGTCTCACTTGTTTATTTCCAACAAATAATGGTTGAGAATTCTGGGTACTCAGGAGGCAATGCCTCTCTCTTTCTCTCTCTCTCTCTCTCTCTCTCTCTCTCTCTCTCTCTCTCTCTTGCGCGCGCGCGCGTGCATGTGTGTGTGTGTGTGTGTGAGAGAGAGAGAGACAGAGACAGAGGACATCATACAACACACACACACACATCCTCTTTCCTGTGTCTGCTTTAGTGAAACATTCCTTCACGAGGCTGCCTTAGTTTTTCACCTGTGTCCACTTAAGGAAAACACTCCTGCCGGGCGGTTGTGGCACACACCTTTAATCCCAGCACTTGGGAGGCAGAGGCAGGAGGATTTCTGAGTTCGAGGCCGGCCTGGTCTACAGAGTGAGTTCCAGGCCAGCCAGGGCTACACAGAGAAACCCTGTCTCGAAAAACCAAAAAAAAAAGAAAACATTCCTTTATGTGTTTACCCCATCAAAACACAAATGACTTCCCAAAAAACCCTTAAGTTTCTACTTCAAAGGACCAAAGGCCACCTCCAGTGGTTCTCAACCTTCCTAATGTTATAATGACCCCCAACCATAAAATTTATTTGTTGCTACTTCATAAGTATAATTTTGCTACTGTTATGAATCATAATGTAAATATCTGATGCAGGATATATGATATTCAACCCCTGTGAAAGGGTTATTCAACCCCAAAGGGGTCATGGGTCATGACCCACAGGTTGAGAACTGTAGAGGCTGTTAGATAGACGATGAGCACTTAGACCAGTTTGATATAGATAAAAAGGGAGTTCCTGACAAATCTGGATGTGGAGATTTAAGAAAAAAATGGTATTGTACATAATTCTCAGGTCTCTAAGATCACTCTCTGAAACAGGTAGTACCTGAAGACGAAACACTGGGGATGTGCGAAATTTGAGATTCACATTTGGCATTCTGACTTGGAAGTATATATATATTGTCTATAACAAGTAGTGAGATTACTAAATGCTCAGATGAGAATACTGACCATAGAGATGTCACCTGAACTGAGTGGGAGATTCAGCACATGTAGACAACTGTAATAGGAAGAGACTTTGGGGAAGGCACTGAGCTGGTAGGAGAAATGCCTGAGCAGTGGGAAGGTGACAGGTAAGCAGAAGGCTTAACCAAGTGTCATAAACGCAGTCTGGTTACGCCACTTTTAAAACGTTTTTCTTTTTTGTTTTCTAATAGGGTTTCTCTGTATAGTCCTGGCTAGCCTAGATCTAGCTCTGTAGACCAGGCTAGACTTGAACTCAGAGATCTGCCTGTCTCTGCCTCCTAAGTGCTGGGACTAAAGGAATGTGCCACCTTTGCCTGGCTTTTTTCTGTTTGTTTACTTATGTGTTTTTGTAAACAATTTAATCTTTAAATGTATTCCTTCACAATTTCGTTCATACACACTTTGATCGGATTCCCTGTGCCCATTTTCTTCTCTTACTTTCCTTCTCACTAACGCATTCTTCTTTCCAACAGGTCTCCATCTTACCTTCACATCTTTTGTCCCCTACATCTAATTAGTGTTGCTCGTATAGGCATGGGTCAACAAGTTAGTCATATGAACAAGAGCAAGAGGACTATAATTGCATTAACTGCTGATAGCTCCTCAGTACAGGGTGAGGCCCAGGAACTCCTCTCTGACCCATAATAGAAAGTTGGGGTCTCGAGTAGGTAACTTCTGAGGCTTGGAGTTCATGAGGGCAAGGACCATGTCATCTCCAGAGGACAGTCTTTCACAGCATTCTTCCCACCCTTTCTTCTGTGATATTCTCTGGCTTTTGTGTGGAGGTGAGGGTAGCAATGTCCTTTGTCGGGATAAATACTCAGAAGTCACTTATTCACAGCACTTTGAATAGTTATGAGTCTCTGCACTTAACCTTTGCTCAGTACAAGCAGAAGTTTCTTTGGTCAAGGCAGAGAGCAGCACTAGTCTATGAATAAACACAAAAATGTATAGGTAGCAAAACAGTAGTAGTAGATTCCTTCCTAGGGCCTGGGACCTCCCCAGTCATGGACTTTTGTCCACTTTTACAGTACCAAGTATGGATTCCACCTGTGAGTGGGTCTACAATCCAATCGTAAACCCATTGGTTACCCCGTACAGTCGTGCCACTAATGCATCTTGCCTTGCAGATTGGCCTTGGAATTCTCAGGCTTCATAGATGGGTAAGATTGGAAATGCCATTCTTCCCCAGCAGTGGGCATAGCTCATTCTGGCACAATGAAAGCTAGCCAACATGAAGGAAGCTTCCACTGAGTTCCAACCTGCAGTGTCTTCAGTAAAAGGGTCTTATACAGTTCTAGTGAGGAACCAAGAACAAAGCCAGTAGCATGCAGTATTTGGGGTGCCTCTGGGCCTCCCCGACCAACAACTTGTAAGGACGTATCCCACGCCAGGCACTGGGATTTTTGCTTTATAATTTAGGGCTTCTGGGAGCAGTGTTATTCACCTGTGCAAGGAATCTGCCTTCAAACTCTCTTTTGAAAAGTTATATTTTTAAAAGCTTACAAAGTCATAGGTTTCCATATGGCTTTTCCATATATTCTTTATTTTGTTAGCTCTACCTCTTACCCTCTTACCTCCCATAGCCCCTACCACTATTTTCACTTAAACATTTCTACCCATACTGATATAAAATTTTTTGAGGCAGGATCTCTGTACATAGGCCTAGCTATCCTGCAACTCCTTATACCCATACCCATACCATACCATATCCTCCATACCCAGCCTGGTAATACAATTTTTGGTGGTTGGTCCTTAAATTCTGTTAATAAGCAAATTAATAAGAAATAGAAACCCTATGTCCAAAAAAGAAAAATGTTTTATAAAAGGGTAGTTATTGGATGTGAAGTATCAAACACTTACCAAAACAAAGTATGATATTCTTCAAGACATTTTTGTCTAAATTCACAAGCATTTATTGAAGAGCATTGTTCTAACTTGGTAATGTTAGAGAAAGCATAGAGTTAACCACAGATGGAAAGGTATGTTCTAGAAAGACAACAGTGGTTTGAAAGGGCCGAGAGGCATGTGTGGCATGGTTGCACATACTTTTAATCTCATCACTCAGGAGGCAGAGCCAGATGGGTGTCTCTGAGTTCAAGGCCAGCCTGGTCTACAGAGTGAGCTCAGTATAGATAGCCAAGGCTACACAGGGAAACCATGCCTCAAAAACAAAAAACAAACAAAAAAAAACAAAAAAAGAAAGGAAAGAAAAGAAGGAAGGAAGGAAATAAGGAAGGAAGGAAGTAAAGAAGAGAAAAGAAGAAAAAAGAAAAGAGGCAAGAACCATCAGGTCCTGAGGGTGACTAAGTAGGTGAATGTGTCTTGGAGCAAGCCCCATTTGTAGTGACACAAGCTGGCACTGGATAATTCAGAGATAATATTGAAGAGAAGTAAATATTGGGACATGTGCAGAGATTTTAAGCAAGGAATCAACACAATAGCTGGGAAACTCAAGGCCATCATATGAAATCGGGGGTGACACTGAAGACCAGAGAGTGTCACCTATGGTATCATCACAGTAGAACAAGTAAGAAACAAAAGACTGATGTTCAGCACTCTTTCTCTCTCTTTTTTTTTTTTGAGACAGGGTCTCTGCCTCATGCTGAATTGGGGTTTTTTGACACACATTTTCGAAATTACTAACTTATAACAGGTCATTAAAATCAGAGGAGATAAATAAGCGAAGGGAAACTCGCAAAGTGGAAAGAGACAGAGACCTTGATTCCTCTGCAGTGCTCGAATGTTTTGGCCTTGTGCGTGTTAGGCAAGCAATCTACAGCTGAAGCTCCACCCAGCCAATCAGCAGAGAGCTTAAACATCTGAGACAGAGTTGTATAAGGAAAAGGTGAGACAGGAATCCCTGGGGTATCCACATCTGAGAATCATGTCAAAAGTCCCTTTTTATACCTGAGTCCTGCCTTCCATACTTCTAAGCCTGCTTCTTCTGTTCTGCCTTGAAGAAAAAGCGACTGTTCTTTTCCTTGCATGTAACAGCTCTTCCTGTGCTCCAGTACTGTCATTAAGAAACCTAGCAGTCTTCTAACTTGGGCTAAATAATCTCTAGCTCCTATTTCTCAGGCCCTTTAATCTCCTCCGTGATTCCCTGGTGAATGTCTTCCACTTTCTCCGCATCCCCTGTATGCCATGGAGTCTGTGGCTGGCTAGATGCTGTATTTGCACGCTTCACTTTGAGGATCATCAGAATTGTGCTAAGTCAGTCTCTCCCTCGCTTCCCGCCTCCCTTCCTTCCTCCACCCTTCTGTCTTCTTGTTGTTTTAAAGACAGAATCTTGTTCTATAGTTCTGGCTAGCTTAGAACTCATTATGTGGACCAGGGTAACATTAACTTGCACGACCCACCTTCCTTGCCTCTACCTTCCAAGTATGAAGATTACATGTATTTACCACTATGACTAACTTGGATTCTTTTTCTTTTAAAGACAGGGTCTTACCTGGGTACTTAGATGACCAATCTGCCAGACAAGATATGCACACTGGTACAACAATGGCATGAGCTGCTCTAGCTTTGAAATCAGAGATCTGCCTGCCTCTACTTTCCAAGTGCTAGGATTAAGTGCTACTACTTTTGGCCCTAAATTTTTCATATAATCTTTATATATTTTTGTACTATACTTGGATTCTATGTTAATAGTTGGATTTTTGGGAAAGCAGTTTATCTTAGTTAATTATATCTAACAGACTAAAGTAAAATTTTCCATTTATTATTGATCCTAAATCCCTGTCATTAACTTCAAATAATAAAGATGATTCAATGTTGCTTTCAAAAAATTCTTTATTGTTATTTTCTGTGTATGAGGTTTGCATGCACTTGTGTGCACCATTTATATGCCTTGTGCCCATGGAGGCCAGAAGAGGGTCTCAGAGCCTCTTCACTAGTGTTACTGGTGATTGTGAGCCAGCATGTAGGCACTAAGACCTGAATTAAGCAAGTGCTTTGTACTGCTGAGGAGTATCTGCAGTGTCTTGAGCGATATTTATCATTCATTCGTTCATTTATTTATTCAATGCATTGGTATTTTGCCTGCATGTATGTCTGTGCGAGGGGTTTGGATCCTAGAGTTACAGACAGCTGTGAATCACCATGAAGGTGCTGGAAATTGAACCCAGGTCCTCGTAAGCATTGAGCCATCTCTCCAGCCCCAAGCAATAATTCTTAATACCATTATGTGAAGTAAGTGTCCCTGCTTCTGATGTCTGCCTAGGCGAAAAGGAAGAACTCTGCTCTGTGCAGCTGCAAGGGTTCTCTTTCCTCTTTCCTATCTAATCACTAAAATCATATGTAAATTGTACACGTGTACATGCATTATACTTGTTAGTGCTTGTTAATTACACTGATTCCTGGCTTCACAGCGACATTTCCATTGTGTACATAACTGTGTTTTATTCATGCCATCCTCCTTTCTAACCACTCTTTTGAAAAAATTCTTTTTACTTTATTATTTTATGTGTATGGGTATTTTGTCTGCATCTCCTGGAACTGGACTTAAGAGTCAGTTGCAAACTTCCTTGTGGGTGCTGGGAATCGAACCTGGGTCCTCTGGAAGGGCAGCATGTGCTCTTCACTGCTAAGCCATCTTTTGTCCTCCTTTCTCTACTTCAGTGCCCAACATTCCCTTGCATTTCCCTGGACTACATGCATTTCTCTCTTAGAATTACATCATCATTTACTTTCCTTGTTCCCCTATTGACTTTTTTTTTCATGTTTGCCACACACAGTACATGTATGCCAGAGGGTAACTCTTAGGAGGCAGTTCTCACCTTTTACTGTGTAGGTCGGGGAGATCAAATGAAATCACTAGACCTGGGTGGCAAGCCTCTTTCAGTGAGCTATCTTAGCAACCCTTGCTGTTGTTTTATTTTTATTTAAGTGTGTGTGTGTGTGTGTGTGTGTGTGTATGTATGTATGTGTGTTTGCATGCACACATGTGAATGTAAGTCCACAGGTGCCATGGCACTATGTGAACATCAGAGGACAAATGTGTGTTCCTATCCTTGCCTTTCCCCCTGTTTAAGATCTCTTCATCATTCTCCATGGCATTATTTAGGCCAAGAGCTTCTGGGCATTCACCTGTCTCCACCGCCCATGTAGGAGCACTGGGACTACAGAAGCCCACGATCATGTCTTCTGGCTTTCTGAACCCTGGAGACTTGAACCTGCATCTTCATAATTGTGTGGGGAGCACATTACTCACAGAGCTGCCTCCTCAGCCCTAACCCAGCTCATATTAGCTATACATAATGGGCTAATGACATTTTCATACATGTCTATAATGGGTTTGGATCATCTCCACCTCCCATCACCCTGTGTCCCCTGACAAACCTGGTCTCTCAGCTCTATATCCCAATGAGCACAAGGCCAACTGAGTTAACTGTCACCCAGATGCTGCTAGGCATTGTGATGGTAAGATTTCTGGTTTATCCAAAAATGCTATGATGGGTTGAGACTGTTTTGACTTGTGAATTGTCAGGGCAAATGGAAGCACAAGTAGCCCATGTTTAGCACTAAAAAAAGATAGCAACCAAGCATGCTGACACACACCTTTAATTCCATCATTCGGGAGACGGAGACAGGAGGATCAGGAGTTCAAGGTCAGCCTTGGCTACATAGTACATATCAAGTTTGAGGCAAGCCTGGGCTACCTGAGACCTTCCAAAAACCAATTCAACTTAAAAAAAAATTAAAGCAGGAATAAAGGAAAAAGAAAAGAAATATAAAAATCAGGTGTTGCATCTTAATCCTGTGAGAGGCTTTGGTCCCCTTCTAGTAAGTGTCAATCCCTGTGAGAGAGGAGACAGCATTTTGCTCAGTTTATAAGTCACAGGAAAGACAACAGAAAATCTTGGAGGTCACGGTCCTGTCCATGCTCACTCCTCATTTGGCTCAATTACCCATGCTCTATTTTTAACCCCTGGAAATTGGGTGATTGTTAATCTGCATGGTTGCATGCCATCCCAAAATGTCACCGCAAGAGTCCTCTTATCTGTCGTCCTTCCCTTGCTGTGCCTCAGAAAACACTTGATTTGGCTTTCCAGTCAACAACAGCAGCAAAAATAATAGTGTTTGGGAACTAATTAAAGAGTCTGGCTGCCTTTTAAAACGTTCTGGGAGACAGGCTAGGAACACAGCTCAGTGGTCCCTAGCCTGCATAGAGCCCTGATTCTCAGCACCACGTAAACTGGGCTCTGCAGAGTCTACCTGTCAGTCTGCCACATGGGAGGTGGAGGCAGGAGGGTCAAGAGGGCAAGGCCATCTGAGACTACACAGCTAGTTTAAGGCCAGCCTGAGAGACCCAGACTGTCTCTAGAAAACAAACAAACAAACAAACATGGAAACAAGTTTTATAAGAGATCTTCTAGTCCTCATGCTATGGACAACCCCGCAGCACACTATCAGATCTTCTGTTAATAAACAAACTGCTTGTACAACAAACTTCAGAATTAGTGTGTTGGAGGTGTTTTTGAACCAACAGAATGTAAGAAACAGTCCCACAGAGTGGCTCAGTTTTTGATACTTTCATTTATCAGATTTATTTGACCTTCTCTTCCCTTGCCACAGAGATAGCTTCAAGGCACTCTCCACACCAAGCACAAGGTGTTTATGGGGTTTGTTTGTTTGTTTTGTTTTGTAAGATAGGATTTCTAGGGAGCAGGCTGGCCTGGAACTCCCAACCCTCCTGCCTCCAGGTGTGACCACGCCTGACTAAACCTTGAGAGTTGGCTTAGTTTAGATTAGCCACGGCTTCTTCTGGCTGTTTTTAGTTTTTGAGCCAGGGTTTCATGTTGGCCAGACTACCCTGGAACTCACGTTACCAAGGTTGACCCCGAGGCTCTGATCTTCCTGCCCTCTACCTCTTAGCTACTGGTTACAGATGCCACACTGCCATAACTAACGGATGCAGTCCTGGGGATTGAACCCGGGGCTTTGTGTGTGATAGACACTACCCTCCCAACTGCATGTCCCAGCCAGATTACAGAACGTTTTAAAAACTCACTCTCGGTTTGATTAAGGAAAAAGAAATCATTAAGAATTTCAGAAGCCGGGCAGTGGTGGCGCAAGCCTTTAATCCCAGCACTTAGGAGGCAGAGGCAAAGGCAGAGGCAGACAGATTTCTGAGTTCAAGGCCAGCCTGGTCTACAGAGTGAGTTCTAGGACAGCCACGGCTACACAGAGAAACTCTGTCAAAAAGCCAAAAAGCGCCAGGCAGTGGTGGCGCACGCCTTTAATCCCAGCACTTGGGAGGCAGAGGCAGCCGGATTTCTGAGTTCGAGGCCAACCTAGTCTACAGAGTGAATTCCAGGTCAGCCAGAGCTATACAGAGAAACCCTGTCTCGAAAAACCAAAAAAAAAAAAAAAAATCCAGACAAGCTTATACTTCTTTTAATTAATGTATATGATCAGAATAATAATCCTTATGAACATCCTGAAAAGTATGTATTGAATGGATAACCAATCGGAGACGTGAGAAGAATAATGTTTTGTAAAGTTCTGTGTAATATTTAAAAAATGTTAGCTGGGCAGTGGTGGTGCATGCCTTTAATCACAGCACTCAGGAGGCAGAGGCAGGTGGGTTTTTGTGAATTTGAGGCCAGCCTGGTCTACAGAGTGAGTTCCAGAACAGCCAGAGCAATGTAGAGAGATCACGTCTCAAACAAACAAACAAAAATGTTCCAGCTCCACACTGGCCTGGAACTCCTGGCAGACCTTCTGCCTCGGTTTCCCGAGTGCTGAGAATACAGGTGTAAGGCCCCACTTCCAAAACCTTTCCATTTAAAGAATCTTCTACTATAGTGGAACATAGTAGCATTCTTAAGATTAACAATTATAGCTGGGTGTAGGACACAGACTATAATCCTAGCCATTGGGAAACAGAAGCATGCAGATCTCTGGGATTAAAAGTCAGCCAGGCTTACATAGTAAGACTGTGGCTATAAAAAACAGTAGAAATAAATAGGTCGGTGTGATGGGTCAGCAGTAAAAGCTGCTTGCAGTCAAGCCTGAGGATCTGAGTTTAATCTTTGGAGCCTGCTGGACTACTGACTCCTACAATGTCCTCTGAGTTCTCTGTGCCCAAAACCTGCCCCCTAGATACACACAGTCAATGTGATGAACAACATTTAATTGTGGAACACATAAATAAACAATAAATACATAAAATGTAAGTCATAGTGACTATAATAATTACTGTACAGGCAGCGCATACCTATAATCACTGTGTTTATGGGGGCAAGGCAGGAGGAGCAGGAGTTCAAGGCCAGTCTGGGCTACTTAGCAAGATTCAAGCCAGCCTCGGTTACACTTTGTGACAATGTCTCAATAATAAATGAGAGAGTTTTGGAACTACACATCTGAAAGACTTTATCAGAGTGCTCCAAAGCATGACGACTGATTGGGAACTGTGAAGAACTGGACCTTTTCTGTTTGTTTTTCCTTGCTAATATAGCAATTACTAATATTTAATAGAGATACTGACAATATACATGATTGATAATAAATGCAATTTAGGGAGCCGGGCCATCCTAACTGCTCAACATTTGTTGCATTTCTCAGCCAAGGTCCTCAGTTCTTTAACCTGCTCATTTCCCCAGTATTACTTCAGGTGTAAATCATCCTATTATTCTCAGTCATTTATTCTGCATACATATTTTTCTGGTACTACTATCTATCTATCGATTCATTCATTCATGATCCACCCACAGTTCCCCCCAGCACAGCCTTTCAGGCACACCTGGCTGTGGACCGTCTTTTTCAACTGATCTGTGGCTCTTGACCCTTTTCTTGGGGTGGACTTGGGGATCTAGTCACATTCCTACCACTTAATAACCATGGGCTTCAAAAAAATCAACGAATTAGGCCGGGTGTGGAATGTGCCCTTAATCCCAGCACTCAGGAGGCAGAGGCAGGCAGATCTCTGTGAGTACGAGGTCAGCTTGGTTAGTAAGAGCTTCCAGCGGGTCAGAACTGTTTAGAGAGACCCTGTCTCAAAAACCAAACAAACAAAAGAGAAGCTAATGAGTTACAGTCACTTTTTGTTTTTTTTTTCTGTTTGATTCTGCTTGAGGAAGGGTCTCACTTTGCAACCCAAGATAGCAGGGAAGACACCGCACCCAGGTTTTGTTTTGGTTTAACCTTAGCATTCTTTGTTGAGATTCTGAATTTCAAACAGATTCAATCACCCCCCGAATAAGGACAAGTTCTATCCTATCCACTAACTGGCCTGCCTGCCTTTCTTTGAAGTAACTAGACTTGTAGTTTCAGTGCTGGGATCTCCTCCAGCCTAGGTCTGATAGACTCACCAAAATTTAAAAAACCCTCCCCTACCTGACAAGAACCCCTACTTTGGGCCACAGGATCCAGTGACTCAGGTTTTAGAAATGCAGTGGTCTAAAACCTGCCTCTCACAGTGCAGTCACAAATATGTTTTCTGGTTTTGGACAGATCAGGTTTTGATAAACATTTGCTCAATAATACTTTAAAAGTTTTCCTAGGGAAATAACAAACAGTTTTGCTCTGTTCCTCCCCAGTGGGGAGTTCTGTTTTGTTTTATTCTGTTTTGTTTTTCCGAGGACCTCTTGAAGACATGGTTTGGATACTCTGGCGTGTAGAGGTCTCCTTAGCAGTTCCCTCCCAAACCTGAGCCTGACCTTGAGCATCAAGTTTCTGCCCTTAGCAGGAAAGCCTAAGAGGAGAGTCACTACGTGAGTTTGGCCTGTCCATGCCCAACACCAGGAAGCAGGGAGGTCTCTGAACCAGGCTCAGAGTGGCCACAAAGGATTTGCTTCCATAGACACATTTGGAATGTGCTTGTCTGAGCCCAACCAAGGTAGTAAACTGTGACTTCTTGAGTCACACCTTCCTTTAGCCTTGCTCTCTGGTGCTAAGGATGGGACTAACCCCTTGACTGTTAGCCGAAGCTGGACCTCCATTCCAGTGTTTTGTTCTTCACCGTGGCATCAATGCAGGCGTCGGCCCATGTGTACCCTGAGTTCTACTGGGTTCTTTCTATCTAATCGTTTTTTTTCTTTCTTCCTTTTTACTTTTTTGTTGTTGTTTTTTTTATTTGTCTTTGGAGGCGGGGTTGCACTCCTGTAGTATACATTGTCCTCAATTAGGCAAAGTATCTGAAGGTGACCTTGAATTTCTGATCCTAGGCCCTTCCACCTCCCAGTTGCTGAGATTAAGGCCAGAGTCACAACTGACTTAATTTCCATTTATTCTCAACTCTTTTCCTTATTCCCCTTCTGGCCAGATCTCAAGTTGATATCAACTGTTGCCATAGCAAACACCCCACCCCATCCCCAGTTCCACAATCTAGCCCAAGAGAAGACACACCTAAAATTCCTCCAGAATTGGATTTCTTGGGATGATGGCCCTGAGATCATCCTGTGTCCTGGTGCTCTTCCGAGCCTCCCATTAAACGTGGAGCTCTGGTGGCTTCTGAAGCTCAGAGGGAGGTGGAGCCCAGAGGACTGGATGCTGAAGTGGCTTCGGGTCTAGACCTTTTCAGTCTGAGCCTGACCACTACACCAGAGAGACCCCAAGCAAACCCCAAACTTCCCTTTTCTGAGCCCTAGTTTCCTCTTCTGTTAGAAGCAATGGTTCCTTACAGCTTTGAAGGCACATTAAAGCTTCTTATGCAGTCATAGGCATATTAACAGTATGTTAATGCTGTCCTCATTTGACACATTAAAGGTCAGAGTGAGGCCTGGCACCCTGAGTATAGTTGCACAGCACTCCGGACGATCAAGGCCACCCCCACTACTTGGTGAGTTCAAGGCCAGCCTGGGCTTCATGATACCACTGGCTCAAAAATAAATAAATAAATAAATAAATAAATAAATAAATAAATAAATAAATAAAACAAAGACAGACTAAATAAAAGTAAGACTGGGGAGAGGGGCTCAAGATAGAGTTTCCCTGTGTAGCCCTGGCTGTCCTGGAACTCATTCTATAGACCAGGCTAGCCTCAAACTCAGAGATTCCCCTGCCTCTGCCTCCCCGGTGCTGGGATTAAAGGTATGTGGCACCTCCACCCTACTAGAGGTAGTTTTTTTTTTTTTTTGGTTTTTCGAGACAGGGTTTCTCTGTGTAGCCCTGGCTGTCCTGGAACTCACTTTGTAGACCAGGCTGGCCTCGAACTCAGAAATCCTCCTGCCTCTGCCTCCCAAGTGCTGGGATTAAAGGTGTGCGCCACCACCGCCCGGCTTAGAGGTAGTTTTTAAAAGATGGAGCTCTGCAATTATTTGGAATCCATTAGTCTTTCACATACTGATACCACTGTTTCAATTGGAAGGTGATAATTTGGGGCTGAGATGACTCATTGGGTAAAGGCACTTACTGCCAAGCCTGCTGACCTGAGTTCAGACCCAGGAATGAAGAGCTGGTTTCCCCAAGTTGTTCTCTGATCTCCACTAGTGCTCTGCTCAGTGGCACACACACACACACACACACACACACACACACACACACACACACACACACAAAACGCGTGCGCGCCAAGAAACAAGCAGATAGCTACTCTAAAGGCATATTGGCACTTGATTAGGGAAGAAAGGATTACAGGCTTCATGGTTATTTAGATGACACAGCAGACCCAGGTGGGGAAGGCAGGGAGGACAACTGTGCCATCGGGGGAATCTTGGGAAAGTCCTCTGCTAAGACTGACTTTACTTTATCTTGTAGACTTTTCCTTGTTATAGAGAAGGTGGCGGTAAACCCCGTGTGCCACTGTCTTTTATTGTATTAGGCCATTATTTTTTGTTGTTGTTTTTTGTTTGTTTTTGAGATTTGGCCTTACTGTGTAGAACGGTCTATCTTTGCACTCATAACAAATCTCCTGCCTCAGCCTCCCAGATTCTACTCTATCTTGTAATACTTCTAGGACCCAGGATTCAAACGAGTTCCCAGCCATGATAAACTTGGTTTTGTGCACTAGACTGAATACACATAACAGTATTTCTGAAAGAGAAAAAATAATATATCCTATCTTCCAAAGAGCCAACCCTTAGATGCATTTTTGGAGTGCAATCTGTTTGAAAATGAAATAACAGGGAAGCCTGTAAAAGTTAGCTCTCCAAAACAGCTTGGAGGTAAAAGCATATCGACTACTATGGAAGACTTAGTTCTAATGGAGGCTGAAGCTTTCAGTGCTACCATTATCTTGGATAGATTTTGGAAGGAACTGGGCTCTAAATATATAGACAAGGCTTATAGATTAAAAATTACTTAAGTAGATGCTGAGACTTTAAAGTCAAATTACAGATAAGTTTGATCATGTTTAAAGATCACAGAAACCTTCTTGTGTAGCCCTGGAATCCACTAGAATAGTGTCCACGTGTCTAATGGCCCACAGTTGTTGGAGGGAGATATTAAAAGGAAAAGTCCAGAAATAAAATGGTTTGAACATTTTGTTTCTTTTGAAAGCAGGATCTCACTATGGTGCCCAGGCTGGCCTGAAAATCACAGTGATGCCCCTGCCTCAGTTTCTCAAGTTCTGAAATTACCAAGTATGCACTGTTCTAAGACATGTGATACAATTTTTGCTGGTTTGGTCCCTCCTGAGCTTTGTCATCCTTTTATCCATCAAGTCCATGGTGTGTACAGGACTCAGCAGTAAGTCCTGCAGGTTATCAGACTATTATCCATCGCTGCGCCACCACTGCCTGGCGACCATCAGCATTCTGATGCAGGATGTTGAGTACAGTGCAAGTGTGCAAGCACTCTGGAGGCAGATTGCTGTCTGAGGCTGCCTGGGCTACAAAGTGAGACCAAAGCAAACAGTGCCGGAGGCGAGGATGCTGTAGGACGTGAAGATGGCGGACGTGCTGTTCTGGTACCCTGTGGCCTGACCCAGCACATTCAGAAACAAGCTTAGGAGATGAGACAACTACTGTGACATGCGAGGTATTGTATTGGCCACATTTTGTCTCCTATGAGAACACATTCAAGAAAGAAATATATATGAGGACTAATTTGCTTTGGCTCACAGTCTCAGCCCATGAAGTTAATGACTTCGCTCTTCCTGGGTTTGTGAATTACCATTCAGTAGAACATCATCCTGACAGAAAGCATGCAGTGGAACAAAATGGCTCACTTCATGGTATACCAAAAGCAGAAAGCAGAAGAGGCTGGAGTGGAGATAAACCAGTATCACAAACTGGGCCAGGCCTCTAACACATTAGCCCCCCTTGAGGGCTCTGACTTAACATCCTGCCACAGCAGATGAAAGGCTTGGTTTCAAGCATCTCCAGGATCCTGTGACCTACTCTCTAGAGCAGTGGTTCTCAATCTTCCTAACGCTACAACCGTCTAATACAGTTCCCCATGTGGTAGTGACTCCCCAACTATAACATTCTTTTCGTTGATACTCCATAGCTATAATTTTGTTACTGCTGTAATTTTGTTACATAATGTAAGTATTTGTACTTTCTGGTAGTCTTAGACAATTCCTATAAAAGGGTCAGTCAACCTCCAAAGGGGGTCTCTGCCCCACAGGTAGAGAACTTCCCGAGAGTAATGGAAGATTGCTACATTAACATAATCAAATTCATCTAATTTGGAATAAAACCCAATTATATTGAAGGAATAACCACATCTTCATCAAATCACAGCCAGTGAATGAAACATCTCTTCAGAGAATAAATAACACAGCCCTGACTATCATCTATTGCCCCTCCTCATAATATTCAAAATTTGAACAATTATTTGGCAAGTTGGAGTCTAATAATTTCCAAATTTCAAAAATGTTTATAAGTCAGAGTATGTGTGATTTTTAAAATTCTACTATACTAATTGTGAATGGTTTGAATGAGAGCAGCCCTCACTGACCTATGTTTAAATATTTGGTCCCAATTAGTGGAACTGTTGGGAAAGGATCAGGAGGGGTGACCTTGTTGGAGGAGTTGTGCCCCTGGGCGTGGGCTTTGAGAATCCCACCACCTTCCCCCACTTCAGATCAAGGTGTAAGCTCTCCCCCTACCATCATGGCTGCTGTCCCTCAGAAACTGTAAGCCCCACATAAACTCTTCCCTGATTTGCTCTGTCCATGGTGTCTTATAGCAAAAGAAATGAGACAAATACAGTCATTATGCTCATATAGATAATGATAACAGAATACTCATTACTACATGTTTCTACCCAATCCATCCCTCCAACACATTAACTTATAACTTTAATCCCAGTGAAATCTGCATTCAAGAAATGAGCTAAGGAGCCAGAGGGTGGATCTTAATGATAAACACTTCCCTAGCATGTGTGAGGCCCTAGGTTCAATCCCTCTATCACAAAACCAATAGGAAAACATATTTGGAAGCTAGAGAAATGGTGGTTCAGGGTTAGAAGTGCTTGTTACTCTTTTTTTGAAGACCCCAGTTTGCTTCCTAGCACCTACATGACAGCTCACAGCTGTAACTCCAGTACCAGGGTTCTAACACCCTCTTCTGGCCTCCAGAAGGACCAGGTATACATGTGGTGCACATACTTATGTATGATACTGGTACGCATAAAGTAAAATCTTAAAAAACAAAATCAGATCATTCTTATCCCAAAAGATGGTAACTTGGAGAACTGTGGGCAGACATAGACCAGAACCATCTGGGGAACATGTAACTTGAGTTTACCAAACTTACAGGTCCCAGATTTCCTTCTCAATGCGGGTGGACTATCAAGATTAGTGCAGGTCCCTGGTGCCTTTCCAGAGAATAGTCACATTGTCCTCTGGTTCATTAAGCCAGACATCTAGAGTACAGGATTCACTGTGTTCTCCTTAGCCACATCATACAATATGTAACAAGTCATCTTAATTTTGCTTCCTAATTCCACCCACTTCCATCTGTCCTATTAGTGCTATAAGCACACCATCCTATCACCTGCCTTATTAAAATTTCCAGAACTCCTGACCCTCCAGTCTCTACCTCCCAAGAGATAGCGTTAGGGGCGTGCTCACCACGCCTGTGCTGGATCTTTGCATCTAGCCTCCTCCTGCCCCCCTCCCTCTCCTAACCACCCCACAGCTCTTTCTTCCCACCTGCATGCTGCGTTCGCATAGTTAACTACGTTGAATATCTGGAATGCACAGCCTATATCTGTTTTGCATAAGTGCTTCCTCATTCTTGATCCCATCTCAGAGCACCCTGCCTGCCCTTACCCTGACTCTTACCTGAAATCTGTCATTATTTTAGACCTCAGTTTAGAAAGGACCTCTTTCTGAAATCTTTTGTTTCTGCAGTCCTAAATATTCCTATGTGCTACTCTTGGTGGTAATTTCTGTCAACCTCATGAGAGTATATAATCAAACTGTGGGTGTGTCCTTCTGTCTGAAATCCCACTGGCCTGGCAATTCAGAGAAGGCAGGCACTTCAAACAAACTTTCATGCCCTTGATCTTCCAGGAACCTGTTTCATGATAAAAAAAAAAATCAAGAAAATCTGCTTGCTTCCAGGGAATGCCTGCTTAAACGTATGCACATCTGTAATCCCCAGCCTCCACTCTGTTTTATTGAACTTCATAGAAAATAGTTAATCCCACCATCCAGACTCATTCATTTTTCTCTACTGTGCTGGCGGGCTTCTCCTTCAGTGGAAATGAATTCCATGTACCTCATAAGCATGCCCTGGGGCAGGCAACATATGAAAGGAAAACTGGCTTATTGCCACATAAAACCACCAACTCAGCAAATTGTCCTTTTCTCCTAAATTTAACCAAATGAAGAAAAGTGCTTACATCACCAAGACTCCCCAGTCCCTGGGGAGGTTGCTGACAGCTGATTTCTCAATCTCTCCTCCAAGCATAGTGGAGGGCAAAGACCTAGATTTATGGGCTCTGTGTAGTCACAGACCTGTGAAGCTGCTTTAAAAACCCATAAAAACTACATACAAAGAAGCCGCAGTGTGTTTATGATCACGTGGCTCCTGTTTTGAAATTGAAGGGATGTTGTCCTTCAAACCTAAACAGATATTGTAACATACCCTTCCACCATTTGAGAGAATATCCGAGAGGCATAAAGATCTCCTTATGTAAGAAAAAATAAACTCAGGTCAAACGATATAGTGATCTAGGTTCTAGGATGAAAACGGCTCTGGCCATTCCTTGCTCAAAGCATATCTTCCTCACTCTACCTCAGCTCAGTCCACTGGACAATGACCAACAGGAGAGAATGTGGCCATTGGGAAGCAGTGTTCTCAGAGTTAAGGAGAAAGAGCTGCTTTCTGGGTCTTAATGCTAATAGCTCGTGAGAGTCATGAGAGTACATAATCAAACTGTGCTTTGCCCACAGTTTCTGTAGATTTTTTGGTCTCTCGCTCCTTCTCTCTCTCTCTCTCTCTCTCTCTCTCTCTCTCTCTCTCTCTCTCCCCGTGTGTGTGTGTGTGTGTGTGTGTGTGTGTGTGAGAGAGAGAGAGACAGAGAGAGACAGAGAGAGAGAGAGAGAGAGAGTCTAGCTAGCTCTGTGGCCCAGCAGACCTCAAACTCAAGGCAACCATTCTGTTTCAGCCTCAGAGTGCCAAGGTCATAGGCATGCAACAGTTCAATGGATTATTTTCACTAGCTGAGGAGCACCAGTTCAGGGGTTGGTGTTCACAGACATAGACTGTATGGTCTTTAGGAAACTCCCTATAGAGTGTACTTCCTTTGTGACATAGTCTAGAAACTGACATTCCCCTGCTTCATTTATATTAAAAAGCTCCTTGGAGATGGAAGGAACAAACAAAACCCTATTTTCTTTTTGAGATATTTAAATAACAATAACAACAACAACAACCCCTGAAACCTAGTCAGGTGTATTGAGCATGATTAATCCTAGCACTGAGGATGTAAAGAAAAGATGTCTCTTTGAGTTCAAAGCTAGCCAGGACAATAGTGAGAGCCCCCAAACATGACAAACATGAATCTAAAATTCCCTTTAAATCTTCTTGTAAAATCCAAGACAGGAAGAACACACCTACAACTAACTAATTGGTAGGTAGAGGCAAAAGGATCACAAACTTAAGGCTAACTGGCCAATTTAGGGAGATTCTGTCTCAAATGGTTAAAAACAGCTAGGGACATAACCCAGCTGTAAAGCCTTGTCTAGGTCTGTGCTCAGTTCCTAGTACTATGCACAGACAGACAGACCACAAGTTTGTAGTCTTAGCATTTGGAAGGCTGAGTCAGGATGCCCAGTTTGAGTGATTTATGCCACTCTTGGCTTGGAAGAGAGAGAAAGGTGCAGGGGATGACAGGTGTTCAACCTTTGCTTTTGATGTCATCAGTTAGATACTATATTTATTTCACTTGCTTTTTAATGTCCTACTACTTATTGGGCAGGCAAAGATGAGCGTTCTTTAGAAGTCCATGGCTTAATTGGGAACACCCCTCCTGACTTAAGGACACTGGGAACAAATTCCCACATGAAATGGCCCATGACCTAGAACTTGTTGGCTACTTGGACCAAGCTGGGAAAAGTGGAAAGATGGTCTCGTGCACAGGGTTTCCTAATACCCTGAATTAAGGAAAATCGCACTTCACTTAGGAATAACAGTGACTCTAGTCTTGGAGCACGATCCTGGAGTGGGAGTAGTGGCTATGTAAGCAGAGTCAGGCAGTTTCCCATGTAGGAAAGGGAAGCTTTCCTCGTAGGGCCCTAAAACTTTGTACTCTGGGACATGGGGATCCCTCAGAGTGTTTCATAGGAATCGTTAATAGTTAATCTCTCAGAATATGTGAATTGAAAATTTTTATGTAAATTACTTTCCATTTTTACACTACTAGCAGTTGGAAGAGACATATCATAAACTCCAACTTCAAAGAATTTACAATCTGGCACGCTTTTAATTGTGTTTATTCCAAACACTTCCCACATCACAATGGGTGTTTAAAGTGAATGTATTGGGTGGAGTGAAGTACTCCATCTTTGGTCCTGATGTTTATTAAACAGAAAGACTCAAAAATCATCCAATTATTCTTGGAAAATGTGCATGAATGTGTGGTATTTGGAACTTTATTTTAGAATCCAAATGTCATAGACATCTGGACACAAAAATTATGCAAGAGAGACCTTTAGAAATGTGTTGCTAATTACTGACTCTTCACTGCACCCACACGGCCGAGCCTTTATTGAGGCTCTGTGTGCTCTACCACCATAGCCGTGCCTTTTTCCGTGCCATAGTTTCTTCTCATGAGACATCCTACATAGCTTCATCACTGAGCATGCCATCGCGTTAACAAGAAAGCTTGTAAGCTTCACAAGTTAGTGCATTATATTGGCAGTGAAGAGTGTACAATAACAGCGTGGCAAAACTGTTGAAGGAAGAAGAGAAATAGAGCTAAGCAAGCTGAAAGACTAGGGAAAGGATGCAGGGCAACTGTCACATCTCAGGTCCTGGGACAAATGACTGAGGTGCCAATTTAACGTATTAAATTGTACCTGGCCTCCAAGTTCTCCCAGAATCCCTCAGTCCCAATCTGTGGCAGAGTATAGCTGGCATATCAGCCCTCATATGAAAATATCATGTTTTATTTAAGGTCTATTTTTAATTTTAAAGCATAGACTATACATTTCAAGTTCATCCAAAAATGATTACTATATTATGTTCCAGAAAGTTCCAAGTGAAGATGTCCAAGAACAAAGCAATAACTCTGTTTTCCTAGAGTTGAAACTCTAAAGGAAGAGAAGACAAAGAGAAATAATGACCCACAGTGTGCTGCAAAATTGACACAAGCTATATTCATCTGCGCGCAAGGAGGCTCAACTGAGAAAATGCCTACAGAAAACCAGGCTGTAGGCAGGCTTCCGGGCATTGTCTTAATTAATGATTGATCAGGAAGGGTCCGGACCTTCATGAGTGGTGCTATCCTTGGGCTAGTGGTCCCAGAATCTGTAAGAAAGCAGGCTGAACAAGTCATGGGGAGCAAGCTAGTAAGCAGCATCTCTCCATGGCTTCTGCATCAGCTGAAGCCTCTAGTCTCCTGCCCTGTTTACTTTTCTGTCCTCACTTCTTTCAATGATGCACAATGATGTAAAAATGTAAGCAAAATAAGTCTTCTCCTTCCCAGTTTACTTTTGTTCATGGTGTTTCATCACAGCAATAGTAATCCTAACTAAGACACATAGCTACACATGTTGTAACATACAAATGTAATAACACACGTTACAAATAAACTAAGACAAAATCATACCCTAGAGAAGACCTGGGTGGCCTGGGGCTACTGAGATCTGAAGAAAGACTTGTCTCCTGCTTCGGAAAATCTTGGAGTCAATTTGACAGACAATGCAAGGGTCAAATCTGGAGGGACACAGAGACCCAGATGGGCTTCTGGAGGGACACAGAGACCCAGAAGTCTTGAAGAGTAGATGAAGGACGAGGGCCGTGGTAAGGTAGGCCATGTAGATGTTCCATGGCAATGGAATAAAACTTGATTTTTCTAAGTTTAGTGTCAGGACATGAAGGGATTTAAGGTGGAAAAGGATACGATCTAATTTTGCTTTCTGAATCAGTGTCTCGTGTAGTTCAGGGTTACTCAAACTCACTTACAAAGCTAGAAGCCAAGGGTGGCCTTGAACTCCTGATTCTCCCAACTCCATTTTCCAAGGGCTGAGACTGCAGGCATGCACCACCATGCTGGGCTTCAGTTTAATCTAAAGCATCACTCAGAGGCTTGTTTTGAGACCTGGTTACAGGGGCAGTGGAAGCAGAGACCACATGCCAAGCTAAGACATTATGGTATCTTCAGGTAAAAGACATCAGTAAGGAAGACCAAAACTAAAGAGCAGTTTATTGGTCTAAGTCCTTACTGGAATGATCATTTAGACTATGGCTCAGATGAACTCACAGTTCTAACAAAGACCTTGAACTGAATTAAATGAAAAAATGAAAGAAGTCAATTGGGCAAATGGCAATGCTAAATGGATACCCTTTGCTCTGAAAGTGTTTGTGCTGAGTTTGGTGCTATGTACATTTGGGGTTATCAGCAAGTTAAGGGGAAAGAGTATATACAGGAAGATATCAGACAAAGTGAATGCATACCCAGCCACACATGTGTGCCCTATACAAACAGACAGAGGTACACATACAAAACACATGTGCATGTGTGAAAAAGAAGAGCAAAAGAGACAGACAGACACAGAGAGGGGAGAGGGGGAGAGAGCAAAAGAAACAGACAGACAGACACAGCAAGAGGACACGAGGGGGGGGGGGATCTTGATGACTAGCAAAGATTCCCCGTAGATATTGCTATTTGGCTCTAAGAATATTTAAATCTATTGAACAATCATTTTATATGATATTAAAATAGATATTTTCAGAAGACAGACTATTTGGAATAATATCTTTAAACCAATTGTATGCAACTGGAACCATCCTTGAAAAACAAAAATATATCTATTTTAATTGCTTATTCATTAAATATTTAAACAATGGAGAAAAATACTAACAACAATTAAAAAAAATCAAGATATATGCCCAATTTGGAGAAAACTAAGGAATAAAAGACGTAGTCACTTTAGGCCTCTAATGTAACAGAGTTAGCATACCATCTCAATGCCTTTAATGTAAATACAAGCACTAAGCTTTAAAATGTCATTTCTGTGGTGTTTATTTGAAATCCAAGAATTCTTTCTCTAGAAAGAATATAATCATCCAGGCCAGCACAGACATCCTTTTAACTTTTACAGATGATCGTAATACCATACATTGAAAGCTACAAGAAGGCTTGGGGTTCCTTTGTGTAAGAGAAAAAAATATCTTCACACGTACCCAGAGTACAAACCTGGAAAATCATTTTGCTTATAACACCTTTTTGTCCCACTCCAACGCCCCATAGAATAATTTTAGATCTCTACTACTCCTATTTCTGTCACTCACTTCCTTGAAAGTTCTGTTTTCAGACTACTGGACACTAGTTGGTAGATTGGACTTAGGTTTTGTTTTGTTTTCTTTTCTTTTTTGATAGAGTATGACTATGTAGACCAGGCTGGCCTCAAACTCATAGCGATTTGTCTGCCTAGTGCTTGGATTAAACATGTGTGCCACCACACCCAGCTTTGAACCCTGTTTTACCCACACCCCAAACTACACTTGCCTACAGATCATTCATTATTTTTCTGTTCCTTGCCCAAGTTATTCTTTTCCTCTCAGTGTTATTTGTAAGTTAATAAAGAAATCAGATTAAACAAGACATTAATCATTAAATGATTGGTAGATAAGTAAACTTCAGAAATACGTGCATCCTAGGGAGAAGCATAATCAAAACAAGAGAGTAGGAGACGAGGGTTCCCGGGAACAGTTCCACTGTAAAGGGCTTGCTGTGCAATCCCGGGACCTGCATGACCCAAGGATCTATGTAAGAAAGGGAATAATGGGATGAGAACAGCAACACTTCCGGTAAAATGAGGAGAGAGGGAGGGAGACACAGACAGAGAGAGACAGGGAAGGAGAGACAGGGAGAGAGAGGGGGGGGGGAGGGAGGGAGAGAGAATATGCTGGCTACCTAGAGGGATGGAGGATACTGGGATATGGGGACAACATTGGGCAGGTTAGTCAGAACAAAGGGGCCACGAAACCTACTGCTTGTTAACCCAGCTGAAAAACTTAAAGGGAGTTTGAGGCAGATCTCACAAGGCTAAACAATACTGATCCTAAAAACAATGGATTACTAAACAAAAACCTCAGAGCCAGGTGAGGAATACCTCCCTAGGAGTTGTTCCTCAGGGAGCCCCAGAAGCGACCCCTCCCCCCAACACCACACTCTTGGTTGCTCACAAGAGCTAGCTGATAAGACACTATCACTGAAGTCTGCGTAGTCTTTGGATGCAAGACACAGAGAACTCAAGCTGGAGTTGAGCTGGAAGTTTCCTCCCTGCTACTGAGATTCCATGGAGCTGGAGGGTGCTGTACAGAGCTCAGCTAGCTGCCTGTGAACTCCATGACCTCTGTAAATACCAGTTTGCCAGGTCAGTTATGTTCATTGGCGCAATGGTGGCATGACTATTAGTGGGAGCAACCTATCACTTTCCCATTGGATTTGAGTCTGCTCCACTAGAGATAATGCACACAGTACTGTAATCCCAGAACAAAAGGAAGGAAGGAAGGAAGGAAGGAAGGAAGGAAGGAAGGAAGGAAGGAAGGGAGGGAGGGAGGGAGGGAGGAGAGAAGAGGAGAGGGAGGGAGGAGAGGAGAGGAGAGGTAGAGAGGGAGGGAGGGAGGAAGAAAGGAGGGAAGGAGAGAAGGAACGAAGGGAAAAGGAAAAAGAACACAACCTATGACGGAGGGGATCCTAAGTCCCAGGTGGAGACCTGCTACTGCTGCTTAGCTAAACTGAAAGAGCTCAAACCACCTTCCTCTTATCTACGACCACACTCACAGACAAACGTTTCCCTCAACCAAAATCATTTACTTCATTTAATTGAAGTAAATGCAGAGGCCCATGGCTGCACAGGGCGCTGAGAGTAAGGGATGGTAGAATGATGAGCTTTAAATAAGATGTTGCGCTACCTCCTTAAGGCTGGGAAACCAGCCGGGCAGTGGTGGCGACGCCTTTAATCCCAGCACTCCGGAGGCAGAGGCAGGAGGATTTCTGAGTTCAAGGCCAGCCTGGTCTACAGAGTGAGTTCAGGACATTCAGGGCTATACAGAGAAACCCTGTCTCTAAAAACAAAACAAACAAATAAACAAAACCAAAACAAACAAACAAAAAGACTGGGGAACCTTGGGGTTGGGGTATAGAAGAGTTGGAAGACACAATGGCTATAAAATGCAGTTTACTGCTGAGCAGTGCTGGTGCACACCTTTAATCCCAGCACTCCGGAGGCAGAGGCAGACAGATTTCTGAGTTCAAGGCCAGCCTGGTCTACAGAGTAAGTTCCAGGATAGCCAACATCACACAAAGAAGCCATGTCTTGAAAAACAAACAAAACAACTCAACAACATCAACAGCTGTCTAGCGAGCAGCACCATGGCAATCAAACTCACAGCAACTGTGTCTGCTGGTGCTGGGGCCACACAAGCTGGGCCCACCTAACAGCTCTGGATGGAAAGGGGCCACTGGGCCTACCATCAAAGTACATTATATACATGCACTAAATTGTCAAAGAACAAAATTTATTAATAGGAAAAGCCCTGGGCTGGAGAGATGGCTCAGCGATTAAGAACACTGACTGCTTTACCAGAGGTCCTGAGTTCAAATCCCAGCAACCACATGGTGGCTCACAACCATCTGTAATGGGATCTGATGCCCTCTTCTGGTGTGTCTGAAGACAGCTGCAGTGTACTCACATACATAAAATAAATCTTTCTTAAAAAAGGAAAAGCGTTTATCCTTCATAAACATGTTCATGTTAGTGCTTGTGTGTCTTCCCAGATAGGGACATGCATGTACACTGCATATACATAAACCCTGTCTTGGTAGCTCCGGCTGTCCTGGAACTCACTCTGTAGACCTGGCTGGCCTTGAACTCAGAGATCCTCCTACCTCTGCTTTTCAAGTGATGGGACCAAGGGCGTGCATGCACCACCACACCTAGTAAGAAACATGAGCATCTTAAAAGAAATTTTGTATTAATGTAAATGAAGTCTTAATTGTTATAAATTTATGGAGTGTAACAAATTAAAACTATATTTTTCTGTTCCCAAGAAAAATTGCATGTGTTTTCCCTTTTTAAAGTAGTTTATTATTAAAACTATCTTTGATGGTTTGAATAATAATGCCCCACATAGGCTCATAATTTGAATGTTTGGTTCCCAGTGAGTGGAATAGTTTGGGGAATATTAGGAGGGGTGGCCTAGTTGGAAGAGTTGTGTTACTGGCGATTGGAGCTGAGGTTTCAGCAGCCCAGACCACTCTAGTCAGCTCTCTCTCTGCCTCCAGGTTGTCTCAACTTGTAAGCTCCCAGCTACTGCCCCCACCATGCTTGCCTGCTGCCGTGCTCCCCAACATGATGGTCTGGGCTGGCCCTCTGAACTGTAAGTAAGCCCCCAATTAGATGCTTTCTTGTATACGTTGCTTTGGTCATGTTCTCTTACAGCAATAGGAAAATAAGACACTGTCTTCGGTTTAGAACACATTTCCGGTGGAACCTTTTCTCCAAGCAGGGCCAAATTTAGTACCAGCCAAGAGGCACATTTTTTCACATGTTAGAATAGCCTTTGACATTTATGTTTTCTCTAAAGGATTTGGGCTGTTCATAGTGGTCATTGTTTTCAGCGTGCCCTTGTCATTGTCTGGATTGGGAATGCCTATTTCTGTGGCTGTGCCTTCAAGTTTGTGAGGCAGTGGGAAGCCATAGCTACAGGCCAAGTTCTGTGTCAGCTCCATTAGTAACTTATTTGGTTTTTTTGTTTGTTTGTTTTTGTTTTTGTGGAACTGGGGCTGGCTTCGCACTCAATGGTTGGCTGAGGTAATCTTGAGCTCTTGATCTTTATGGGCCCACCTCTCAAATTTTGGAATTGCTAGAGCATGTGATTATGCCCATCACCATGCCCAGCTTTTACGACTAACAAATCATTTTCACTTTCTGTGTTTGTGGCTAGAGCTGGGAGGCACTTGTGTGTGTGTGTGTGTGTGTGTGTGTGTGTGTGTGTGTGTGTGTGTGCGCGCGCGCGCGCACACATGTGAGTATGTTCACATACATGCAAACGTGTGTATATACACGTGCATGTAGGAAGGTACAAGAGGTATGGGACACCTCCCTTACCTTTTCCAGTAGGAGCCGCACTCACTCAAAAAGAGGACGTGTCTGAAAACACTTTGAAAAATACACAGGACTGCAGTTCTAAGCGCAGCTGAGCACCTGCTGTGCCCAGTGCTCTATAGACTTGTGTCCCTTAACCAGCCACCCCAGTAGGCAGGAGGGTGAGCAGTGTCAGCCCGGCTTTCACGTGAGGAAGCACCCATCCAGCCCATAACATCCTAAGGTCCTAAGGACATGCTCACAAAGGTGAACCTCCAGGTCACCCTTCTCCTCCGTGGACACTAACTGGTAGGCCTGAGACCAGCCCAGCCCTGTCTGACTCCACTGCCCGTCTCACCCCTGCCCTGCTTTACTCCTACTCTGCCTCACCCTTGCCTGTTTCACTCACGTTGTAAGTCTTCAATCCATTTACATAAAGTTCCAAATCTAATTTACTACATTATATATTATTATTTTATTTGGCTTTTGAGTACCAGTTTCACTGTGTCGGATCAGCTAGCTCTAATTTCTTCGGTTTTCTTTTCAACTAGCCCTGGAATTTTCTATGTAGCTCAGGGTGGCCTTGTGGTGATCTGACTGCTTCTGGCCCCAAGTGAGGGGGGTAACCGCCATACCTGACTGACAGGTGAAAGTGTAGATCGTCTTATTTGCTACACGTTTCTGTGTGTGCTGGGTGACTGTGTACGGCTTCCTGCAGTGGTCCCAGCATTGCTCTGGGTGAATACAATAAGGAAAAAACTCAGGAGTCCAGGTGGAGGCTTGAATCTACCCACTGAGAAGAGTACACAGAGCAGATGAGCACCATGGGAATAAGTGGTAGTTTTAGTTCGTGTTTCTTGTTGGCCAGTTATAGTAAAACAAGCACCTTCATTTAAGAATAGCTCCTAAAGCAGGGCGGTGGTGGCAGAGGCAGAGGCAGAAAGATCTCTGTGAGTTAGAGGCTAGCCTGGTCTACAGAACAAGTTCCATCACAGCCTGGGCTACACAGCAAAACCCTGTCTCAAAAAGTCAAAAAGTTCCTGGTCTACAGAGTGAGTTCCAGGACAGCCAGGGCTACACAGAGAAACCCTGTCTCAAAAAAACCAAAAAAAAAAAAAAAAAGTCAAAAAGTAAAAAAAAAGAAAGTCGACCTTGGTCACACATGCCTTTAATCCCTGTACTCAGGAGGAGAGGCATTTGGATCTCTGTGGGTTCAAGGTCAGCTTGGTTTACAAAGCAAGCCCAGGACAGCCAGGGATCTGTTTCATAGAGAAACCCTGTTTTGAAAAAAAAAAAACCAAAAACAAAACGTAAAAAGTAAAGATAGTTTTTATTTATTTTTTGAGTTGGGATCTTGTGCTGTAAAGGTGATATTATTAATAAACCTTGTTGTTAATTATGTGTGTGGGGGTGTGTAACTGTGATTCTTTGAGGGTTTTCTAAGCCACGGGCCTCAGAGTGCGAGTCTCACCCTAACTCCCTGTCCTGTGTACCCTCATAGCTGCTCTCTCATCATGACCTCGTGGTGAACCCCTTGGAGTCCTGTTCATCTCCATTCCTCCTTTGCTTCATGGCCAACTCTTCTCTTCCTTCCTCGTGGGCCTCATCCTCCTCTGGCCTCCAATTTACAGAGATCTGCCTGCTTCTGCCTCCAGATTGATGGGCTTTAAGGTGTGTGTCCCTAAGCCGGGCTCAGAGCTAGGCACCCCATTCCTTCTATGCACATATGAAAGATAATACAAATGGCGTAAGCTACACCCTCCAAGGCTCTGAATGATTGTGGCCCCTCCCACAAGGTTTGTCCGTCATCTAATACACCGAATATTCTTAAAGGCTGTCTGTTCCAGAGCCACAGAGAGAACCCTGGTGTTTCTCTCCCTTTGTGCCTCTGCCGCCTCTGGAAACATGGGAGGAGATGATCACCCTATTCCCCAGGGCAGTGAGTAATTCTACCCGAGCGACCTTGTGAAGGTCACCTTCCATCTCTGGCTGGTGGGGTGAAAGCAGAGAGGGCCTGTGAGAAGGAACCAGTTCATCTTGTCAGACTTTCCCTTTTCTCAAAAAGCAAAACAAAACAAATACCTCATCTTTATGCTGTTTGTCTGTTTGTGTGCGTGTGACAGGGTCTCCTCGAGTAGCCCAGGCTTGGCCTCAATCCTGGAATCCTCCTCTACAGTGCTGGTATTCCAGGCTTTTACCACCACACCCATCTTTAAAGAAAAAAAGTCTAGTTTATTATATTTTGTTGCTTTTTCCCCTTTTTTCCAACCCCTTCTACCCCCATTTCCCTCAATCCTGCCTTCTGAGACAGTTCTGCTAGCTCAGGCTAGCCTGGAACTCACTATATAGCTGAAGATGATCTTGAACTCTTGATCCTCGTGCTTGTGCCCCCACCCCCACCCATAGTGGTGGGGCATGAGCCACCATTTCCAATGTTCCCTCCACGTTCCCTCCTGCTGGTCAGCTGTGGAGCCTCCCCTGGTTAGAGCATGGCATCTCATTTCATACCTCAACTTTCTATTCTTTGACTGTGGAGGTAGTTGTTGTCTCATAATCTGGCCACTCCAAGTGCATCTTTAATGTCCCATTTCTTAGACACACTTGGCACATGTGGACTAGAGATCCCAGGGCGCATCCTCAGCAGGATAATGTGCAAGGCAGTCATTTAGCTTCCATAAGAATCCTTTACATCGCCCATGATCCAGTTTCTGCAACAGATTTTTGTGATAGCTCAAACAATTTCTCCTCTTCCCCTGTAACTAAACTAAAAGAAAAAAAGAAAGAATTGGGCACCTGTTACAGGTAGCAGGTGGCAACACTGGATTATTCAGCTTTGAGCATTTGCACAGAACATATGAAAACTCCATTTGTATCAATGCTTAACAACATTCAGTGTGGCTAAAGGTTATTACACAATGTGAGCAAATGCAACTCTTCCTTCCTCTCCCTCTCCTCCCTCTCTCTCTCCCCACTCCTCTCTTTCTTTCTTTTGGATTTTTCCAGACAGGCTTTCTCTGCATAGGTCGGCTATCCTGGAACTTGTTCTGTAGACCAGGCTGGCCTCCAGCTCAGATCCACCTGCCTCCTGAGTGCTTGCTATGTACCACCATTCCTGGCATTTCTTAAATGATCAGTCAGACTTTGTGTGGAACCACAAAGTGAACAGAACCTATCCTGTGTGAGTTTTCCTGGCGACATGCGACAGTCTATTTATTCCACATAGGGCAGCGATGGCGGACAAAACAGCAATACATCCCAAGCCTACCCCATGAGCTGACGAGGCTATAGGGCTTTCTGATAAAAGCGCGGGGTTATTTGCTGCTTGCATCACCGAGGAGCCGCCCCACCAGCATGGTGACTCACAAAATCTCACCTTGAAAGGAAGTGACACCAAAGAGTCTCCTCTTTCAAGCAATTGCTTACTGCTGACATAACCCAGAGGGCGGGGCTCTTTGTGTTCTCATAACTTTCTCAATAGTCTGTCTTTTTTAACGTTTTCTCAGCTTTCTGTGTTTTATGAGTCTTCCTCTTCCCTCTAGGGGGGACTGATTTGATTCAGAGGAGATCGCTACCCAGCAACCTATAAATAACTAAAATAGTTAGGTGATGTGTTGTGAGGTCGTGTCTGAGGTAGAGGGGTAAGAGAAACTCCTTCTCTTTAGGCTAGGGAGTCTAGCTAGAGGAGTTGTCCTTTCAGCAGGGTTTTTGAAGGAAATACCATGTATTTTCCTCTTGGCCTAAATAGAGAAAGGGAAGTCTAGAGAAGAAGCAGCTGGAAAGCAGTGTTTGGAGGATGGGAAACAGACAGACTGGCTTGTACAGAAGGTTTAGAGCTAGATATTGATGAGCCGTGAGAAGAGGTGCAAGGTCGGCCTGCCCAGGGCTTCCTCAGGTAGGAGGTGAGCACGTTTACAACAGAGAAGCAATATGAAATTAAGACAAGTCTTTCTGGTTGTCATGACAATGAGGCACAAGGGAGCAAGAGAGAGGAAGTCCAATTAAAAGTCTGGATCTGAAACGAAAGCAGTTGTAACAAGAATGGAAAGAAAAGGACAGGTTTGAGAATGCTTTGGCAGCTCAAATCGGTATGGCTTGGTGACAGATTGAGCTGGGAGAAGAGAGAGGGAGGAACTAGCGACTTCCAAATCTCTGGCTTTGGAACACGGGGATCTTTTATTAAATCTTTCTCTAAACCACTATACATTATTCATTGTGAGATTAAAGATGCGCTCGAGTTGTGAGACATCTTTAGTTTCCGACTGAGGGAATCCCTAGATTAGAAACCAACCCGCCCACACTCCCATGCTGCCTTTCCACCGGAAGCTGTGGGATGTGGCTGGGGGAGGGGTGCACATATATCCAAAACAGACTTTTGTCCTAGAAAAAGAAGATACAATAAAATACATGTTGGATACTTCGTACCAGGCTCCCCTTCCAGGACTTTTATCAGGGACAGGGGCAGGTCTGTGTGTACCTGCTCTGCCTTCATTTCATTAAGCTAAGAAGAGGGTTTCCATAGAGAAAAACAGGTAAACGTTTATTTCGTTACCGAGTAATCAGAAGCTTGTGCTTCAAAACTGAGATGATGCTAGCAAGGCCATGTCTTGGTTCTTCCTGCTGGATACAAATTTGGAGAACTAAACACTTTATGAGACCAGGCACTCTGAAGCACAGGCTTCTGCATTTGTGTCTTCTGTGTAGCTTTCCTAAACCCGCTCAAATGGCTGGGAACTGACATGCTAGCTTCAGGAGAGCCAGCCCTGGCTCGTTTGTCACTCGTGGTTTGGGGCATGCCATCTGTTGCCCTGGTATCTTGTCTCTCACACAGACACTGGGAAATAATATCAGCATCATCTCTGCATGGAACTCAACCCCACTTGATAGAAGTTCTTGATAGAATTTGGCTTTTGAAGCAGAACCAAACCCAATGGTTGTCAAACCCTCACGCATTAGAAATACCTGGCGGCTTTGAAGACAGGAGACACTCAGGCTTACAGTTTAGTAGAGCTAGGGTAGAGAGCAAGAATTGGCATTTCTAACAAATGCTGGTCAAAAATCTGGGTCCTCTAATTTGGGGAACATTGATATAACTGGAAAGGAGAATAACGAGAAGGGAAAAAACATCCCTCAGAAAACATACAGCTTGGGCTGTGACTCAGGAGAACGTCTACTGTAGCATGTGCAGGGAGGGCCCTAAGTTTGATCCCTAGGAAGCTAACACAGTGGGCAGAGAGATGGTTAAGTAGTTAACAGTGAAGTTCAGTGGTCAGCACCTCCTGACAACCGCAACTGTAGGGGAGGGTGGAGGGCATCTGTGCTCATGTACATACATACCCACATACAGACACATGCATAATCAAACAAACAAACAAACACAAGCCCACGGTCCGTGCTGGTTTTGTTTGAGAGGCTAAACTGCACACAGTGGGAAGTTCAGTGGCAGGTGAAGCACGCACTGAAGAGGATCGCTTCTGATTGGTAGGTTGACCTTGCGTTTCTACGGTTCCAGTAACAGAGTCCTCCCAACTAGATTGCATCTTAGTCCCGCTCAGAGAAACTTACCGCAGTGTACCTTTTCCGGTATTTCAGGGTTTTCTAGTAGAGCCGGAACCAGACCCCGCTGTGAGCCATTTCACCAGAGAGCTCCAGAGTACTGCACTGAGCCTCCGGACAGTTGAAATCCAAGGGTCTTATCCCTGAAGTGAGTCAAGTTAAAGATACATGTTTCCTTGATGCAAACAAGTTCAAATGAGAAGTGAACCTTTGGTTTTCTAAACCATGGAAATGTGAGATGGTGTCTCCTAGTGCACCAATTGGTATTTTTGACAAGCAAGCGATCTTTGTACTGTTCTAGGTAGCAGGAATCTTGTTAAAATGCTTGAATTGTAACTTCCCGGAAGAGTCAGGATTCTAGCCTGAGAGTTTTAGTCACAGAGCTCAAATCCAGAGATATCACCAGAAACCACCCATATCCTTGACCGGAGGACATCAAGGGGAAGGGGAGGAAGGAAACGGAGGGAGGGAGGATGTTTACTGAATCCTTGGAAAGAGGAGCTGTCTGCAAGATTTAAGGTGCTCCCCCCAAAACAAATTAGAATTGGGATGCTAAATCAGGAGGGAGTGTGGAAAGGATAATTCTCTGACTTAGGCTCTCCTCTTACTTCTGATTTCTACCTGGGGCCAACTAAAAGTCCAGAGTTGAGGGAACCCCCACTGTGAATCTTCAAGGTAACCCCTGGCTGAGAAGGGTTTCTGGTAGAGGCAAACAAGCAATGGAATAGCCAAACTCTCTTTTTCCAGAAGAATATTAACAGCTTCTGAGAAGAAGAGTCTGAGTTAGTGTAGGTAAATTATCAGAACACTAAGTATTAGCTATAAATGTTGCTACTATGACTAACCTTGGTTTACAGAGAAGGAAACTCTAGGGCTCATAGAATTTAGAACCAAACACTGCACCCCCATCCCTCCAGCCAACAGTAGCAGAACACCCCACACTCAAACCTAGACATACAGATTTGGATTGTGTGAAAATGCAGCGAGTTTCTTACAGTACCAGATAAGCTCAAGATAGGGTGGTGAGGGCATGCTTAACTTATTACAGAGGAGAGCATTGTTACTCTTGTAACAAAGAGTAATGGCACTTCTAAGGTGGGGGCAGCACATACCACATGTGTTTGGGTGCCTGTAAAGGTCAGAAGGTTTTAGATACGGTGGAGCCGGAGTTACAGACAGGTGTTTGCTGAAAATCAAACTCTTGGTTGAGCAGCATATTATATTGTACTTAGATTATCATGATACACATATTCTGTTCCTCTCTCCTATTTCTCCCAGAACCCCCATGTTCTTCCAGCGGCACCTCTTTCCTTTTTTTAAAATTACCTCCTGAGTTCAGATAGAGCTGCATATATATATATATATATATTCATGGGTGTGGGGCCACTCAGCATAGGCAATCTCACAAGGACCACATTCTTAGACCCTCCCCTTTGCAGCTATCAACTGTCAATATGAATTTCTGAGGAGGGGTGGGAGCTCATGTGTTCCTCCCCTATTCGTGCTAGAATGTTGACTGGCTTGATTATGTGTGAGTCTTGTACAGGCAAACAAAGTTTCCATGGGACAACAGTCCTTTCGCGTCCTGAAAATACTGTCCTCTCTGACCTCTGGTCTTTAGTGGCCACTCTGCTCCATTCTTCTGTAGTGCTCCCTTGGAGGAGGGGTGTCAGACAGAGACCCCATTTATGGACGATGACTGAACATTCCACAGACACGAATTTTCTATATTCTGACTAGTTCTAATTACTGTTAACTATCTTTACCACACAGTGATGCTTACCTGAGGAGACCTGATAACTCTAGTCTACAGTTATGGAGATACGTATTTAGAAGGTAGTTTGATACTATATCCATTTAGAAAATAATAATAGTAAGTTCACCCCTATGGCTGAAGAGCTCCCAGCAATGGGTTCTTAAACAGATTTTCAGTATCAGGCAAGTTTTCTCCTGGGGAACAGCCTTAAATCCAACCAACAGAGTAGTAATATTATTTACCCCAATAATATTCATGGCACTGCTGCACTCAAGGCCATTTCTAGTCAGAATGGTTACTACTGTTGCTTGAGGGCTCTATACACAGCTTGGAAAGACTGTTAAACAATGTCCTCCTCAGCAGTCTCCATGGCACCTTGCTAGCAAAGGAGGGCTTCCAGATCAATACAGCTTGACTTTTTTAAGACCTGTGTATGAGCAGGGTGTATGGTATCACCACAATGGGTTTGTACCATCAGGACCTGTGTGTGATCAGGGTGTATGGTGTCACCACAATCAAACTCTCCTAAGCAGGTGCTGTTTCAAGTTTCACAAAATCACTTCAGGGCGAAGGGTGCAGGTCAGTTATTACTTGTGTAGCATGCACACAACCCTGGGTTTAGTTTTGGCAGTATATCAACTGAGTATGGTGACATGCATGTGTAGTCCCAGCACTCTGGGGTGAGTGTAGAGGGGTCAGGAGTTCAAGGTCATCTTCTGATACAAAGTTCGAGATCAGCTAAGGCTACAGGAGACCCTGTCTTAAAACAAAAAGCAATCACAAGCCAGAAACTAAAATAAATTTAAAAGTGCAATTGTTGAAGAATTTATTAATCCTATTTACTGCTATGACATGAAACATTATTAGATTTCAGGGAAGGGTCATAGCTTGGTCATTTGTTCAAAATTTAAATACACAGAATAAGACACATTTTTAAAGATTATTTTATGTGCAGGATGTTTTTGCCTTTGTGTATGTATATGCACCGTATGTGTGCCTAGTGCTCACAAAACGGCATCCCATTCCCTAGAATTGAAGTTACTGATGGCATGTGCTACTGATGGTATGTGCTACCACGTGGATGGATGCTGGGAGTCAAAGACCCTGGGTCCTCTGCAAGAGCAACAAATGCTCCTAATCCCAGCCATCTCTCTAGCTGAGTTAACTTTTATTAAACTAGTATACAGAATTATCTCATTCCTTTCCACACCCATGTGTCACTTCACACAGTCCCAGCTTTTCCTCTTCCCTCTGTCCTCTGTGCCCCTCCCCTTCCTGACCAACTAGACTTCTCCTTCTAAAGAGTCTCTCCTTCATGTGTGCCCACTGCCTCCCACCTCTCAGACCTTTTCCTTCCTCTTGTGATCCCCTTCCTAGTTCTCGTTCTCTCTCTCTCTCTCTCTCTCTCTCTCTCTCTCTCTCTCTCTCTCTCTCTTTCTCTTTCTCTCTCTCTGTATGTGTGTGAAATCTAGGTTCCTCATATGAGAGAAGGCTTAAAGTATTTGCCTTTCTGTGCCTGCCTTATTGCTTTAACATAATTTCTAGGTCTTTCCATTTCCCCAGGGATGTCATGTTTTTGCTGTACAGCTAATAAAATTTTGCTGTGTGTATGTATCATATTTTCTTTCTTTCTTTCTTTCTTTCCTTTTTTTGTAATTTGTGTGTGTGCGTGCATGCAGGTCAGAGAGTAATTTTCAGGAACGCCATCAACCATCAACCCCTCAAGTCCTTAGGTTTGACTCCAAGTACATTTTTCTGCCGAGTCATCTTATCAGCCCCTACCCTGTCCATTTTCTAAAAAACCAGCACATCTATTCATGTACATCTAGGTGGGTCATACTTTATAGCTATTGTGAATTTTAAGACAGGGTCTCATATACACCAGGTTGGCCTTGAACTCAATACTTAGGCAACAGTTATCTTGAATTTCTCATCTTCTTGCCTTTACCTTCCAGGTGCTAGGATTGGAGACCTGTATCACCAAACCATGCTGAAATAAGACATTGTGGGCATAAATATAGTTTTGCTTTTACCTGTGTGGAGTCAGCTCTCCTCCTCCTCCTCCTCCTCCTCCTCCTCCTCCTCCTCCTCCTCCTTCTCCTCCCCCTCCTCCTCCTCCTCCCCCTCCTCCTCCTTCTCCTCCTCCAATTCATTTTAAATCTTTGTTTGTTTTTGTTTTTTGTTTGTTTGTTTGTTTTTTGTTTTTCGAGACAGGGTTTCTCTGTGTAGCCCTGGCTATCCTGGAACTCACCCTGTAGACCAGGCTAGCCTCGAACTCAGAAATCCTCCTGCCTCTGCCTCCCAAGCGCTGGGATTAAAGGCGTGCGCCACCACCGCCCGGCTTCATTTTAAATCTTGAGATAGCCATTTGCTCTGAGGTCTTTGTATTTTAGATACTTAGGGTTTTAGTTCTAAAAAGATGTAGAGACAGCACATGTACAATTCCAGTCAGCAGAGAAATAAACAAGAACTGCTTTTCCTGTGGGCTGGTTGCCACTCTGTCGCACTATCTGCCAGCTTCTCTCTGCTGATGGGAACAATTCCCAGACAAGACCATTCTAGCCAATGGCTGATGGGCTCGTTGTAAATGTAAGTTCCTCTTGGCAGGCTGAGCTACAGAGCTGTCATTGAGAAAGTCTGTGAGGCAAAGCCATGAGAGAAATGGTTCTATGTTGCAAACTAACCATATGGGGGGGAGTTGTTCTCCCACGTATATTCTCTGTAATTAGACAAAGTGTAGAAAGCATAGGTCAACTCATAAATATTGCTTCATTACAGTAAAGGCTGAGCCATATGAAGTTGCCAATATTTGATGAATAAAAATGTTCATGCAGTTTGTCCTAATAATTCTGATTTTAGCTCAATACCCAGAAGCAATATTTTGTTTGTAGGCTCTTTCAGGGCCCACTCTGTTGGTAAATGTATTGTATCTGTCCCTGCTGCACATGACCATCACTTCTGGTGTTTTCTCTTTTGGGGACTTTGGGTAAACTGGAACGTCCAAGAAGCTAGTGACATTGAGATTCCTAAGGTGGCTAGTAAGAATTCACATGTGAGGTTGGGAGTACAGTTCTGTGGTAGAACATGCGCCTAGAATGCTTAATATTTTTGATGCCTAGAGCTACAGATGGAGTTCATCTGTGTGAAGTACCAGGTCAAGTGCCTAGCACACAGGTGGGGTTCAGAACTGAGCCATAGAGCACCACCATCATGGTGATGAGTGTCATCTTTATGCCAATGTCAAACCGTGACAGTCTTTTGGTTACACATCCTACTACCTGCGTTATCTCACTGACAGACACTTTTCCTAAAAGCAGTCCCAGTGCCAGTGGCTAACTTGTAAAATCATATTGCAAGTATTTAAAAGATGGCCTTCAGGCAGGCAAAATGGCTCAATGGGAAGAGTGCTTGACACGCCAGCCTGATGGCCTGAGTTGAATCCCTGAAACCTGTGTGAACAAACCATTTTCAGTGGCATGCATTGGTACACTCAGCACTCCTACAGGGAGGCAGATGAAGACAGAAGTGTCCAGAAGCTCTTGGGCCAGCTAACCTGGAGAATGAAGTGCCTGCTGAAATGAGAGGTGAGATAAAAACAAGGGGACCGGGGATGATGGTGCATGTCTACAGACACAGGCAAATCTCTGTAAGTTTAAAGTTAGGCTGTCTACACAGTCTAGCCTGGTCTACATAACAAGTTCCAGGCCAGCCAGGGCTACATAGTAAGATCTTGCCTTAAGAAATATTTATATAAACTATTTCTATATAGTTAGCAGAGGAGCTGACTGCAGAGGAGGAAGTAGCCTTCCATGCATGTATACAGACTATACATTACGAATGTCATAGTGGTGGTTCTTTTGAGAGCAAGATTGGGAAGTGATTTCTTACTCACCGACACCTGTCTTGTGGTGAGTGTGAGGAAATGGCATGCAATTAGAAGGAAACCTGGGTATTTATAAACAAGGAGAGTTCTGTAGAGTGATGTTCATTTTATACTTATGGTGTTACACTGAAGGTCTCACTTATTAGCGATATTTGGACTTTTCAAGCCGACAAGCCCATCAAAACTCCAGCAAGTCACTTTCTCTTTGAAGCCACAATCTTTGCTCTTAAACACAGAGAACAGTGCAGCTGGTGGTGGGCAGATGGGGGCAGATCTGCCATGACACAGCTGCAGTCGGGCCACAGGTGGCCTCTGGCTTCAGTAGACTTTCTACACAGAATTCTATCTTTTTTAAAGCTCCTTTGTAGTAACCGCATCTACAGAACACACCCTAAAACCTAGAAGTTTTGTCCTCAGAGCTTAGGAAGTTCTGTGATTTCCTCTGTGGTTCGTATGTGCATCACAGCCTTGTGATGTGGACTTGATTCCATAGGTCGGTGGCCAGGCACCTGCTGTGTTATGTGAATCAAGCACTTGATTGATAAATTGATTTTCGGGTTTTGAGACAAGGTCTTGTGTAGCCCAGACAAGCCTTGAACTTGCTACACAGTCAAGGAGGACCTTGGACTCCTAACCCTCTTTCTCTACCTCCAGAGTGCTGGGGTTCCAGGCATATGTCCATAGCACCTGACCTAGAGGTTTCATTTTTAAGATACTCCTAGAATACCTAGGCTAGAAGCCAGGGCCTTGAACATGCTAATACAGCACTCCATCTCAAAGATATAACCCTGAGTAGTTTTGAAACTAGACATTTCCACTTTTATGAGCTATTAGCATCGCCCAGTCAATGATGCCAACCCTAAATTTATCTTATTCTTGAGCACTCATAACTGTTGCTTTTATTCAGTAATTGCCTGACCACCAAGTTATATGTGATGTTCTTTCCATTTCCTCCCATAGTCTCCTTGTAGGCACAGTCAAGCCTAATGTGACCACACCTCTATGCCCAGCCCTTCCTTCTCACTTGATGGCTAGGCCCCACACACTGTTTGCTATCAGCTCCTACACAGTGTGAGGGGCCATTGAGAGGAGTACTTGTTTAATGGGAAGGTTCTGTCAAACACCTAGAACTCATGACCTGCAACTCCAGGAATGCCCTACTTTCCTGTCATTCCTATGCCTTTTTTTTTTAAGGGCAAGCAAATTTTATAGAGAATTAAAGTAACAGTTCCCCATTGCAGAAAGGGATCCTGAAGATGGGTTGTCCCCATTTAGCCTCTCTTGTGTGTCTGTGTGTGCCCTATTATATACACACACATGAAAGCCAGAGGTGTGTTGGGTTCTTTTCAATCACTCTCTACACTATTTTTATTGTTATTGTTTACTGCTTCTGCTGCTGCTGTTACTACTACTAGTACTACCACTACATTTAAAATAGACTCTCTTACTAACCTGAAACTCCCCAATTTGACTAGATTAGCTGACGCTGAGCCCCAGGAATCCTCCTGTCTGTGCCTCTTCAGGGCTGGGATTATAGGTGTGCTTGTTAAGAAAGATTTTATTGGTGTATTTACTTGTGTGTGTGTGTGTGTGTGTTTGGTTGGGTATGTGTATACAAATGCGGTTCCCCTTGAGGGCTACGGGCATTAGATCCCCTGTAGCTGGAGTTACAGGTGATTGTATGCTGCCCATGTGGGTGCTGGGAATTTAACTCAGGTCCTCTGTAAGGACTTTCTCGGGTCCCTAGGTGTGCTGTTTTACTTGAGTGATGGGTATGGGCCTCAGATTCTCAAGCCTGTGCCCAGCAGACACTTTACTGAGTCTCCCCAGCACTGTGTTTCTCTCCTGTAGATTACCTGCTATGAACTGAGCTGTGTTTCTTTAGCATCGCAAGAGCACTAACTATGTTCTAAACATCCCAGCTAACAGCTTTACCACACAGGTGATGTTTCTCGGGTTCAGAAGGATATGGATTCCCATGGATACTGTTGGCTCATTTCAGCACTTTTGAGTTTGTTTAATGGGCATCATTATTTAAACAAAGAAATCCAGAGAATTAAACAAAGAAAGAATTAAAGTAAATAAATAAAGCCAGACATACTGGCGCACAATTGCAAACCCAGCATATGGGAGATGGAAGCTAGGAATCAGGAGTTCGAGACCATCCTCAGCTTCACAGACAATGTGAGGCCAACCTATGCATCATGAGTCTATCTCAAAACCAAACAAAGCAAACACAAATAATTTATCAACAACCAAAGAGCATCCACTGGGGCTCGGTTCCCATGGCATGATCCACAAACACACAGGTAACATTTCTGTGTGTCACTTCTTACACCAAACTTCTACAGGAAGGATACCTTGTTCATCTCTGTCCCCAGCATTTAAGGTAGAGTGTGGTACCATGAAGACCCTCAATCCAAAGGAGCCATGGTTTGGCCCTGGATGTTTAGTCTGTGTGTGTGTGTGTGTGCGCGCGCGCAAAAAGTCCAGAGAAGAGTAGGAAAAAGAATAGTGGGGCAAGGGGGGAAGAGGAAAAGGAAGAAGAGTAGGAAAATGGGAGGAGGAGAAAGAAGAGAGGTGAGGTGGAGAAAAGGAAGGAGGAGGGGGAGGAAGGGGAGAAGTCCAGAAAATCTGATTTTGTGTTTCATTTTTATTTCTTAGCTCAAATGTTTCCCAGGCAGGACTCTGTCCCCAGTAATGCCGCCCCCTCCCTCTGGGACTCAAAGTTACAGTTTCACACTTCACACCCAAGTCTCTAAAGCCTTGACTCATTTCTGAGCTTTCTTTTCAGTTGCCAGTCTCCCTGGGACCCTAGGCAGCTGCAACTGCATTTGGACACCATGAACACTCCTCTAGGTCACAAGGACCCTTGTGACTGACCCCGGGCCTGGCCACCTGGGGAACAGGGCATACCAATGGGACCCTCCAGGACCACTGTGTCTTTTCCACTTCCCTCAAGCCCCACGGCCTCATACTTCCCTTCTCTCTGGCATGCTGTCTAAACACTCACACAATGTTCCATGAGATCCTAGTGTGAGCCTGGAAACTCAAGTTTTTGAGATCCAACAAATTGAAAGCGTCCGCAGCATCTAAAACATCCCAGCCACAGTTTAGTGATGTTAATATATAAAACTAGGTAAGTGATATATGCTGTGTCTTCCCTACATTATCACTGAAACGACAACAACAAATGGCTGGGGCTGAAGAGATAGATGGTCCAGTGCCTGAGACCATGCACTACTGTTTCAGAGGACCTGAGTTGTTCCCAGCACCCACAGTGGTCAGCTCACAACCTTGTGTAACTCCAGCTCCAGCTCCAGAGAGAGGGAGAAGAAGGGAGAGGGAGAGACAAAGACAGAGACAGAGAAAATGGCTAGACAAGATCCATCTTGGGCACAAGCTGAAAAAGACAAGCCACATCAGAAGAAAGCCTACCTCTCCTGGCAGACGGAAAGAAGCCTGCCTTATCAGCCTTCTGTCCGTTGTTAAGGAGGGCAGAGATAGAAGACAGAGAAGCAGGTGGGGCTGTAACCTGGGGCTGAGGATGCTGAGATGCTGAGGATGGCTCCAGAACAGAAGCTGTCACCACATTCCATCTACGAGGAGGTGAGGGTGGGAAGGCAGGGGAGCCAAGACCCCAGTCCCAAGGCTATTCTTGCTTTTGTGCCATTGGACCCAAAGGGGATATAAAAAAATCAAGACATTGTAGTTAAGTCATTGATACTGATATTAATATATATTATTGTGGTTCTTACAAATTTGGAGACTTGTCCAACTCTGTGGGAAAGCTCATTTGAAATGTCAGAGGCCAACTTCGCTTGTTTTATCTTCCTCTTTATTGGTGTCCTGCACTGAGTGCCAGGCCCGGGTCCTGAGCGTCTCCTGTTCACATCTCGTCATTGCACCCGAACTCAGCTCCTCTCTGTTTGCTTTGGTGATCTTTTTTCTTTTCTTTTCTTTTTTAGCTTTGCTTTTTGTTTTAATTGAGTATTTTATACAGGACAAGGAGCCCCACACAGGAGAACCTGCGGCTGAGGACCGCTCTCCATGGTACAGGCCTTCCTCTGAGCAGCTTCCCAGGTTCTGCCATCTTTACAGAGTTTTTTAAGCAGATTTTTTTTTCCTCACACAGGTTTCACTGTGTAGCTCTAGCTGTCCAGGAACTCACTATGTAGACCAGGCTGGCTTAAATTCACAGAATTCTGCTTGGCTCTGTCTCCCAAGTGCTGGGATTACAGGCATGCACTGTTATGCCTGGCTATAAAAAAATTAGTTAATTGTAGATTCACATATATTTTTATTTTTTAATTAAAACTCTGTGTGTGTGTGTGTGTGTGTGTGTGTGTGTGTGTGTGTGTATGAGTCCAAGGACAGCTTACAGGAGTCAGTTCTCATCTTTCACCATGTAAGTTGCAGGTAGGTACTAAAGTCAGATCTGACGAGGTTTGGCAGCAAGTACCTTTATTTTCTTAGCCTTGACACATGTGCATGCACAATGCACACTCAGAGATGCACAAACTAAATACATAGAAGTAGTAAAAAAAGAAAAAAAGAAGTGTATTCTACACATAAAATAAAAAAGAATATATACCAGTAGATCGGCTGTGATAGCACGTCTATAATTCCAGCACATTGGAATGCCACAGCGGGAGGATCACTGACAGTTTGAGGCCAGCTTAGGCTACAGAGTGTAACCCTGTCCTAAGACAATAACAACAAAAATATATACATACGGTCAAAAGTACGTAAGTCTTTGATTAACTGTATTTAGCAATGTTCCTGGAGATTTATTCAAGGGGTGTGTGTGTGTGTGTGTGTGTATGAGAGAGAGAGAGAGAGAGAGAGAGAGAGAGAGAGAGAGAGAGAGAAAGAGAGAGAGAGACAGACAGACAGAGACAGGGACATTCACCCTTCTCGTTGCCTCATAATGTTCCATGCTGCTCATACACTGCAGCTTCCCACTGGTCTCCTGTGGGAGGACGTATTCCAGGCTGAGCTAATGAAACTCCTATGAATATTCAGGTAGAGGCTTTCACATGAACATAAATTTGCAGTTCTCTGGGATAAACTCCAAATGAGAGAAAATGTTGGTTTCTCTGGTAGTTTTATGTTTAGGATTGATTTTTTTTTTTAAAGAAACTGCCAACATTTTTTAGAGAGTGACTGACCCATTTTACACACCCATCAATCAATGTGCTGGAGATCCAGTTTCTCAGACATCCTTCTCGCCCACAGTTGAGACTGTTTTGTCTTTTACTTTAGCCATCCTGACAGCTGAGTGGTGTTGCTCTGTGGGTTTAATTTGCATTTCCCCATGGTCAACAAACATCTGTGTGTGGTTGTCTCTGTACACTCTTCAAGAACATGTCCTTTGCTCATAATTGGATTGTCTCTTGCTACTGCACTGAGAGTCCTTTAGTTACTGGAGATGCAGTTCTTGTCTGAAGGGGTTTTTTTTTTTTTAAATAGTTGCTTCTGACCTATACCCTCCAAGGAAGGCCTCTGCAGAAGACAGGGTTCCATTTTCATTCTAAAGACATGTATTCTATTAATTTTCCCTTTTAGAGATTTGGCTTCTGAATCCAAAGGTTTTTTACTATGCTACACACACGCACGCACACACACGCACACACACACACACACTCACACATGCACACACACACACACACACACACACACACACACACACACACACACACACACCTTTCAGCTCCGTAGCTTCCCTGCAGTACTGTAATGTCCAGGCAGGTTCACACCTGTAGTCTCAGCCACTCAGGAGACAGAGACCTGAGGAACTCTTGAGCCAAAGGGTTTGAGGCCAGTCTGGGGAACATACTGAAACACTGTCTTAAATTATAAAATTATAAAATAAATAACATTAAAATTGCCAGATGTGGTGGCTCACAGCTTTATCCCAGCAGAGGCAGAGGTAAATGGATCTCTCTGAGTTTGAGGCCAGTCTGGTCTACAGCTACATAATAAAGAGAACTTGTCTTGACAAATATTATTCCTTTATGTGAAGTATTCCAGTCTAGAGAGGGTACAAGGGATCGAGAAAGCATGTGGGCAGACAGAAATTAAATGTACACAGTAAGAAGGACTCGGGACCTAGTACCTAGTGTACTTTTTGTTGCTGTGATAAAAAGACCATGGCCAGAATAGATTTCTAGACTTACAGCTCTAGAGCAGTGATTCTTAACCTTCCTGAGGCTATAATCCAGAACAGTTCCTCATGTGGTGACTCCCAACCATAAAATTATTTTCGTTGCTACTTCATGACTATAAGTTTGCTACTGTTATGAATTGTAATGTAAATACTTTGTGTTTTCTGATGGTCTTAGGTGACCCCTGTGAAACAGTGGCTTGACCTCCGAAGGGGTCAAGACCCACAGATTGAGAACCACTGATCTAGAAGGACTGTCCATAATGGTGAGAGAAACATGGCAGCCAGTGGCCAGGTGAGGAAACTGGGAAGGAGTAGCTTTAGCCACACCCCAACCAGTTATAGAGAAAGAACTGGGAGACAGAGAAGACTATGAACTTCCAAAGCTTGCCCCTAGTGACAGTCTTCCTCCAGCAAGGCTCCTTATCCTAAAAGTTTCATAACAATGTCACCAGTTGAGACCATACACATGGGGACATTTCTAATTCCAACCACCATACCCAATGTGTCCCTGAGGGACAGAGGAGGCGAGGAGTCACAGAGGCTCTTCAGAGGATGTGCAGCTCGTGCTGAGCGCCCGTGGGGAGGAGCGCAGAGGAAAGGACTGAGCTTCCGTTGGACAGGAGTGAGGAGTAAGTCACACCTACAAAAGGATGACTGTAGTTAGCCATGATGAACTGAGGCAATGAGATATCTCAGAGTGTCTTAGCTGGAGTTTCTATTGCTATGATAAAACACCATAACCAAAAGCAACTTCGGGGCAGGAACTGAAGCTGGGCAGGAGCCTGGAGACAGGAGCTGAAGCGGAGGCCGCGGAGGAGCACGGCTTATCGGTCTGCTCCCTCTGCCTTGCTCAGCCTGTTTTCTTATAAACAAAAATTATTTCAAACAAAAACCAAAGGAAGAGAAAGAAAATACTTAATTGAATATTTCAAAATAGCTAGGTCGGAGGATGGTGAGTATCCTCAGGACACAGACCCGATAAATGTCTGAGTTGGCGAATGTGTCAAGTCACTCTAAATTGATTCTTGTGTGTTGCTGAGATGCACTGCAATGTCTCATGACACTTACAGAAATGCGGAGTTAGTGCATTCAATAATAAGCAAGGCATGGTGGTGTACACCTTTAATCCTAGCAGTGGGTGTGAAGAGGCAAGCAAATCTCTGGAGTTACAGCTAGCCTGATCGACACTGAATTCCAGGCAGCCAGGGCGATAGAGTGAGACCCTGTCTCAAAAAATTTTGTGTATATATAGCAAAATTATATATATATATATATATATATGGGGGTGTACAAATTAAAATCAATACAAACAAATCAATGAAAATAAGTACAAATTAAAAAGAGGGAGAAGCCATCCAGGGAGAGACATGCAGAGAGAAGAATGGACACCAGGCAGCACTGGGAATCTGCAGGGTTGGTTCTGGATTATGTAGATCTGTGTGTCAAGATACAGATGGAGATTTAAAAGGCCAGGGAGCAGTAAGACCAGATCTGTATCTGTGTATGTACGTGTGTGCATGTGCGAGTATTTTTCTACACACTTCTATGTTTGCTTAGAGGCCAGAGGAAGACATCAGAAGCAGTTCTGTATTACTCTGAGACCTGGAACTGACCATTTTCCCAGCCAGACCGCTGCCAAGAGACCACCAGAGGTTCTTTTATCTCTGTCCCCTCCAACACAGAAGTTACAGAACTGACAGGGCGGGGGCAGAAACCCCATCACGTTGTCCCAGTGCCATAAGGCACAGGATGTGGTAACCCGGAGCCTCCTCTCTCTGGCCTATCGCAGGATCTATGTGGTGGCCACCATAGGACACCGGGCATAGGTCAGCTGCTGCTTGGTTTTCACAGAAAGAGGAGCTCTCTGAAGCCTGGAGCCACTGTGGCAAGCCGCCTCACTAGGAGCTGGCAGCTGGTTCAAGTCAGTGGGCACAGAGCCAGGAGGAAGAGGGCTGTTCTTTTTGGCAAAGACTTTGCCGTATATCTCAAAGCCTAAGAGGCAGGCTTGAAAACAGCATCTGGACTTAAAAAAGACTTTACTTCACATTTATTAATTTATCTGGAGGGCATGTCTGGTGGGAAGAGGGTATACACACATGCTCCAGTGTGCCTATGGATGTCAGGAAACACCTCTCAGGAGCTGTTTCATATCCTTCCTCCATTCGAATCCGACACTCAGTCATTAGTCTTGGTGACTGGCACCTGTCCTTACTGACTCATCCTATCAGCTCTGGCAACTGGACTTTCGAATAGTTCTGTGCAGCTAGGGAAGACTGAACACACTAGAATTCAAAAGACCTCTGTTAGTTGGAAGGGTAGGCTGTACTTAAAAATGTTAGAACCAAATAAGAATAAATAATTCAAAATAAAAACTGCAAGTCACAACAGCAAGGTTAAAAACAGGCAAGCACATCAACACAGTGCAGATAGGAAAAATGTGGTAAGTCAGAGGCATACGGAGACACTTAGGCAAGTGAGCATTCCCACGGGAGCCAGCCATGTCTGATGAGGGCCGAGGAAGGTGATGTGGGCTCACCCTACGTCAATAGCACTCCATTGTTCTGGAGGAGGGTGGCGACGACGCTTTTTAACCAACTCTGTATTGAAGTGGAGCGTGTTTAAGTTATATATGTGGCTGTCATTTACTGAATGTTTTATAAATACCATGTGATGGGTTAAGTGTTTCCCATGATCTAACTCCATACAAGAAGGCTTATGTTACCTCTTGCTGGCCCCTCACATTTACACATGAAAACTTGCCATCTGAAGTTGGGCCCACGCATGATAGTCCAGGGGCCAACTTTTTCTTTTCTTTTCTTTTCTTTTAATTTTATTTTATTTTCTAAGTTTTTTTTATTTACATTCAAAATCATTTCCCCTTTCCCGTTTCCTCCCTCCCCGAAAGTCCCATAAGCCCCCTTCCCTCCCTCTTTTCCCCATTCAACCCCCTCTCGCTTCTCTGTTCCGACTTTTTCTATCGGATCAAACTCGTAGTAGCTGAAAGTGTGATCCCTGAAGGTGAGTTGCAAACTGGATCCCTGGGCTGGAGATACCTCAGGTGATAAAGTGCTTGCTGCACGAATGTGAGAACTGGGGGATTGAGCCCCAGAACCCACCTTAAAAGCTGGACATGATGGTACATACTTAGCATTTCAGTGTTAGGGAGGAGACGGGTGGCTCCTAGGGGCTTGCTAACTAGCCGGTCTAGCGTCCTTTGCAACTTTCAGGCCAACTGGAGACCCTTTCTCTAATCTAAGGTGAAAAGTGCCTGTGGATGGACGCCCAAGGCTGACTTCTAGTCTCTGCATAGATATATGCATGTATACCTGCAAACACATGTGCATTTACATATACTTGAACATGCACAACCTACAAACACACAGAAAGGCAGGCAGGCCAGAAGGAAGAAAGGAATAAAGGAAGGAAGGAAAGGAGGAAGGAATAAAGGAAGAAAGGGAGGAAGGGAGGGAGGGAGGGAGAAAATTGGTTCTCTGAAGATTATAGGATGCTGAGTCAGGAGATCTTAAAAACCTAGTACACAAGGAACTTATGAAAGAACAAAAACCTATTTTATGAAGTCTTTGAAGTCCTAGAGAAAAATATGAAGACTTTCTAGCATAGCTCAGAAATAGGATGGCTCTACAGAAAGATAAGTGTTCTGTATAAAATGACAAGATTGCTGGGAAAAAAATGACCCAGTGGATATGGGCATATATGGCATGTATATGTATCATAAACAAACACATGTACACATAAATACATGTATTTTTAATACCAGAGATGCCAACGATGATATTGATTGCCTTTTGAGGCAGGGTCTCCAGTAGGGAATAATGACCACTTATGAACCTTCAGTGCAGAAGCAGATGTGGGCCTGGGGCAAGGGAGACAGCTCAGTGGATAAAGAGCTTAAAACAGGTCTCAAGAACCCACGCACAGAATCTAGGCACGGCAGCTTATTCTTACAGCCTCAATGCTGAGGATTATCTTCTTGTTCTCCCTCTACAGACTGGGGTGTGTGTGTGTGTGTGTGTGCTATGAGTACTCATATGCTTGTGCATGGTGTTGAAGATTGAAAACAAGTCCTCGTGTGTGTCAGGTAAGAGCTCTGAGCCCCCACGGCCAGCCTTCAGTTCCGCCCTTACACACCACAGGGTGCTACCCACAGCAGAGTCTGAAGAAGTGTAATGGCAGAGAAAGTGAGCATGTGTCTGTCACCCCATTTACTTGAGAAGTTGGTTCCCTTGCTAGGAGGAGCCTCTGAACCTGGAGTTTGGAGTCTAGCATGGGCAATAATTATGAAAGGAAAAAATGTATAAAGCTCCTTGAAGTGTAGCCATTTCTTTACAGAGGAAATGTGTAAAAGAACAACATCTAAATGAATATCTATAACCAGGTGTGGGGGCTCACACTTAAAACCCCAGCATTTAGGGAGCTGAGGCAGTAGGATTGCCTTAAGTTCAAAACAAGAATGGATTTATGGACCAGGTATGTGTGGTAGTAATCAGGAGTCAGAGGCAGTGGGATCTCTGTGAGTTCCAGGCTAGTTTGGTCTACAAAGAGAGTTCCAGGACAGCCAGAACTAAGAGGAAAAACCCTGTCTGGAAAAACAAAAAAAGAAAGAGAAGGAGAAGAAGATGGGGACTTATGGGTGTGATCCTGTCTCAAAAAAAAAAAAAGTGAATAAATATCCCGTACCTCCTCCCACTGTTGCCTTGAAGAAGTATGTGATAAATAATATTTTATGATGTTATAAAATAACAGCAAAATTAAGCAAGGGACTGCTACTTACTTTTTGTGTCATTGTCAATTAGCAGAGCCTTCATCTAATATTATATTAGGATAACACAGAATATTTCACAGACTCGGCAGTGGCCTTTGGTTCTCTTTACCTTGCTAATCCCAGAGCAAACACAGACCTCATGACTAGCAACACCATTTCCATGTCTCAGCAAACTTCCCCAAAAGAGCAGATATTGATAAGAGTGGCAATTAACCATTTTACTACACATTGTAAATTAACAAAAACAAATTAGCAATTAAAACCCAGAATTAGGGACCCGTGAGATAGCTCAGCGGTAAAGACTCTTGCCAGGAAGAGTTTAATCACAGGAACTGGGAAAGATGGAAGGAGAAAGTCAGCTCCTAAAAGCTGACCTCTGACTCCCACACACACTTATACACAGTGCATACATATATACATACATGCATGCATACATACATACAGACAGACAGACAGACAGACTGACAGAACTAGAGCAAGGCTGTGGTTCACCTGTGCTCACGGCACCCAGAAGGCTAAAGCAGAAGGGTCAGGAGGTCAAAGCCAGCCTAGGCTATGCAAACACTGTCTCAAAGGAAAACAGAAGTAGGTGTCGGGAGATTGGCAATATATTTTGTTTGTAGCATTTTTCACCCTGTCTTAGAAGTCTGGGTGTGAGAGATTGTGGCTCATGATCATTAGTTTACACTCATCTACATTAAGTAGACTGTTTTGTTTGAATCAGGGTCTCACATAGCCCAGCCTGGGCTCAAACTCACTGTGTAGCTGAAGTTATGAATGCCTGATCCTCCTGCCTCCACCATCTCAAGGGCCGGGATTCCAAGCACAGGGCACTGGCACGGCTGAAGTTCAGCAATCTTATGACTTTAATATATGCTTACTTATAAGGAAGCCTAGTCTACTACTCAAACTTTCTGTTATTTTAATGTTTGTTCCCAAAGCAACACTAGCCCCAGAACTTCATTTTAAAATGACAGTTTGCTCAGAATGGAATAATTTACAAAATCCCTAATAATCAGACATGAAACATAATCCCAGAATCTTGGAGATGGAGACAGGAAGGTGAGTAGAGAGAGATGTTTACCTTTCCCCATTCTTGTGGCCTTTCTCCTGTATCTGAAAGATACAAGGATGTTCTAGAATGGACATGCTCTAAAGTTGTCAATCATAAACAACACTGTATTTGGATTCTACTTGGTTTTAATAGCTGTAAAATAACCTGGGGAAAAATGGCATCAAAAACTGACATTTTTCTGATATTCTTACATCCCTGAAAATTGACTTTGGTTAAAAATGAACCTCCAGATAGCTTTTATAGAAATAGGAAATTATGAAAAGATAAAAAATTCTATTACTACAAAATACTTTCATTTACTAGCTAGTTAGTTAGTTTATTGTTGAGACAGGGTTCCATGTAGCCCATGCTGGCCTCATACTCCCCATATAGCCAAAGCTTACCTTAAATGTCTGATCTTCTTGCCTTTACCTCCAAGAGTTGGGATTACAAGCCTGGACCACCACACCCAGCTTTAAATAACTTTACACTAAATTTGGAAGCCAAGCATGGTGCTACATGTCTTTAATCCCAACACTCAGGAGGCAGAAGCTGACAGATCTCTGTGAGTTTGAGGCCAGTCTGGTCTACATAGTAAATTCAAGGCATCCTAAGCCATATAAGTGAGACCCTTTCTCAAAACAAAAACCACCACCACCAACAAAAGCCAACTAATTTTGAAAAGAGTCCATTTAACAAACAGAAATGGGATGGCCCTTCTATTTAATGAACAGAAATGGATGGCCTTTCTATTAGACTACTGAGCGTGCCTCTGCTTGCTGGACATTCTGCACTGACTAGTGGTGCCTGAGACTGTACACGGTTTTCAAGTGTGTTTTGTTGGTGTTCTGAAGATCATCTGTGTGGTTTTCACTCCCTATCCAACATGAGTGTTTGCATATCATTAAGTACTTTGCTGCCTCGTCTGTCTCTAACTCAGTTTCCTCTTCTTTCTATGCACAAATGTCTCTGCCCGTCCTTTCCCTATCCTTATTTACTACATGGCTTGCATGCAGGAAGAGTTGAAGGTATTAGTTGATCAACTACGAGGCCTGGGGAAAGGGCAGGCTTCCTCCCAGGTAACAACAACAAAAGACTGTTCATGCCCTTCCAAAGCAGGGATGAGATCCAGAGACATTTTGGGGTTTTGTGATGTTTTAATTTCAATAACCCAAAAGAAAGGGCTCACCATAGGAAAGTAGAAATAGAAAGAGACAGTTTCCCAAGCCAAAGCTGGAATTCCTATAATTATTTTTGATTACCTTCAAACTGGTCTACCAAGCAGTTTCAGCACCTTAGGAGATGAGAAGAATGTTGTGCTCATGCAATTGTTTTTGAAGATGAATTTACCTAAAGTATTCATCTCATGGAAGACTGAATAGATATTAGCTAATGCATTTACATACCAAATAACTCTAGTGTGAGGAAAATAGAAAAGAGAATTTAGAAGTAAATGATCAAAGATCTGTAGAGTGTGGCACAGGGAGGAAGGATTCTGAGCAGCCGCTAGCTCCCCTGGCTTCCTGAGCAACAGAGCGACACTTTCCTCATCTAGGAAAGTGAGGATGAGCATAGACTGCCTCACAGAATTCTGTGGTCCAGTTAGGCTTGAGTTATAAAGATATCAGAAGGTAGTTTGCCCTCTCCCACTTCTCCTACAGTTCTCTGTCTACTCTTTTTTGGACAGAGATTGGCTACTGGCTACTAACTTAATCATTCTTTTCTTCTTTTTTAATTTATGAGCATTGGTGTTTTGTCTGCATGTATGTCTATGTGAGAGTGCCCGGTTTTGGAGTCCCAGACAGTTGTGAGCTGCCATGTGGGTGCTGGGACTATGAACTCAGGTCCTCTGGAAGAACAGTCAGTATTCCTAACTGCTGAGCCATAGCTCCAGTCCCTCATTCTTTTTTTTTTTTTTTTTTGAGACAGGGTTTCTCTGTGTAGCCCTGGCTGTCCTGGAACTCACTTTGTAGACCAGGCTGGCCTCGAACTCAGAAATCCTCCTGCCTCTGCCTTCCAAGTGCTGGGATTAAAGGCGTGCGCCACCACCGCCTGGCCAGTCCCTCATTCTTATGTTCAAAGAAGAGACTCTTACTCTGTCGATATTTCTCTCCCTATATCACGGGGCTCACTGGTGATAGTGTGTTTGTTGTCTGTGGGTCTGAGCATCCAGAGAAATCAGATGAGGTCTGAAATGAATGAGTCAAAGCCTTCCAGTACCAGCTGGGTAAGAAGAGAAGCTCTTCCATTCATTCATTTTACATTTGTCAGCTGCTACAGGCACGGGCATGCTCAACGATAGTCATGCAACCATGAATAGAACCGTCCTTGCCAAGAAAGACATACTAGACAAATTATCACGGAAATGTGGGAGCTCCGTCCATTTGTTTAAGAAATATTGTTGAGACTATGTTGGTGCCAGGCTCTGTGCTAGTGCCACAGAAAGGCACCTAGTTCCTGACATCATCACGTTTTAAGTCTCTCAAAAAGACACATGACTGGGCCAGTGAGATGGCTCAGTGGATAGCAGCACTGGCCACACAATTTCCAGAACTTACATGGGAAGACAGAATTGTCTCCCAAATGTTGTCCTCTGGTTTCCACAGGAACAGAAAATTGCTGAGGCGTAGGTGTACCTGAACATGCCCTCCATGCATCATGTACACACACATATACACACACGCACACATGCACACATGTGTGCAAATACAGTAAAAAAATTTTCAAATTAAAAGGGGTGATGTTTCCCAGGAAGTTACAAATGAGGCTGTAATAGTTAAGTTACAGACTTACATATGAGTCTTTAACAAAGCGTCTCAAGGTATGGTCCATGCCTGTCATCCCACGTGCTGAAAGCAGGTTGACCAGGTCATTCTTGACTGTACAGTGAATGTGAAGATAGGTCCCCCTAAAGATCCTGCCTCCCCATACAAAGCAAAAGAAAACAGAACATTCCGGAGGTTACAGGGACAGGCAGGGTGGTAGCGAGGTCGCTGCTTAAGCGATAAGTGTTAGGATCTGAACGCACCGCTGGCAGCCATGCTAAAAGTTAGGCCTGGTCGCACATGCATTTAATGCAAGGGTTGGAGGTAGAAGCCAATCAGCGGCAGCTTGCAATGGAAAAGAAGGGCTGAGAAATTAAGAACAAGTAGCGATTAGCCAGCTGGGGGCAAACGAGAAAGAAGAGGAAGCTGCCGGGGCGTGGGGCCGAGGAGCACAGGAGCAGCAGCACGAGGAAGTGGCCGGACAGCCTGTGAGCACACACGGGGCTACGAACCTGCCATGAATGTGAGGCGACGCCAGGAGGAAGAGGCGAAGAGCGAACACAGAACCGGGTGAATTCACCAAGAGAGCGGAGCAGGCGAGGGCTGAGGGAGAACTGGTGAGGGTGGAGAGTTCCGCAGAGAATGTGAGACCAGCACACTCTGAAACTGAGGCTCACAGCAGCGTCCCAGTGAAAGGTGACTGGCAAGTGAGCAAAGACAGAGTCACACAATTCAGGACTTGGAAGTGAAGTAGTAAAGTAGGGTGGGAATTCCCAGCGAACAGAAGAAAGACAAAGGTGGGCATGACCGAGTGTTTGAGAATGGATTCAAGGCCAATCGACAGTTCATGGCCATCATCCAGGTAGGATACAGTGGCCGATCAAGGAGAAGGGGAAACACGAGTTGGAGTAGGGTGGGGACTCCAGAACGGCCTAAATCAGCAGACCCAGACTGGATGCTTAGACAGGACCCAGGACAGAAGCAGGCACCACGCTCTCTCCCAATGAGGACAGCTATGAAAGGAAAGTCATCGATTCTAGAGGAAAGACAGAGGCTGCTGTTGAAGACACGGTGAAGGAAGGTGTCTCTGTGACATCCAGGAAGACGATGTGACATCCTGTGGAACTTATGCTGCTCTAGAACTCAGGAGACCAGGGCAGGTTCCGGAAGGGATCTAAGAGTCAACAGCAGCAAAGAAAAACTGAAGGGCAAGGTTGTCGAGGCCTGAACGGATTGCCTTAAAGTCATTTTCACTTACACATAATCTGACTTTCGTAGTTTTCTACACTGGCTTGTTAACCATGCTGTGCAAAAAAAAAAAATTGAAGCCGTGCTTTCCAAAGCCTTTAAACAGTAACAGGCTGCCTGTTGTCAGGACAACGAAGGAAACATCCCTAGCTAGGGCTGTGAGTCTGTGAGGAAGAGAAAATATAGAAACGAGGCTTACGACATGTTCAGTGCTTTCCATTTTTTTCTTTTTCTAGAAAAATGTAGAGGATAGCTGCTGATCCCAGGAGGTAAGAGTCAGAGGAAAACCAGGGCGCCTGAAGCAGCCCACCAGGGCAGTGAGAAGGAGTTGTAGGCTAAAATGAAGTACCAACGCTCTTTAAAATCGGGGCATAAACAGGGGCGTTCGCAAGTCCTCAGTGGGACGAAATGCTTGAAATCTGCTCCACACATGATTTTTCTGGACAACATCATGACTCACGAATGAAGAGAACCTGTTTCAAACATGCAGTATAAATACATGTGCTTTTATTCTTAGTGCGAAGGATGAAGCCCAGGGCCTCTGTGAACACTGGGCAAGTGTTCTGCCACTGAGTTACGCCTCCAGCCAGGGCATATCATTATTTAAAGATATCCCTATAAAGTCTGACACCCAGGAGGACACAGTGCTGCTGTTCGTAAGATGATGACGACGACGACGATGACGATGGCATACGTTCAAATGTTTATACCATCAATGTGAAGTTTGCAAATTTAATAGAACCCTCCAGAGGCCTGTCATAAGCTTATTACATACAATTAATTTAAAAATTAATTAAAATGTAAGGGATGGGGAAATGGCTTACTGAGTAGAGTGCCTGCTGAAGAAGTGAGGGGACCTGAGCTCAGACCCCCATAAATGCCTGGCACAGCACGTGCATCTGCAGGCCTGGTGATCCCATAGCAAGATGGGATGAGGAACAGAAGAATCCCTGCAGTCTGCCAGAAGCAGTGGCTGACAGCAGAGAGACTCCATCTGAAACAAGGCATAAGGGCTGACACCAAAGGTTATTTTCTGACTTACATGGGCCTGGCGTAGCCATGACCACATTCATACTCAGAACGTTCACATACGTATACAATACATCCCCCCTCTCTGTCTCTGTCTCTCTGTCTCTTTGTCTTCATCTCTGTCTCTCTCTCACACACACACCACACACACACATTCATACATGTGTGAGGGTCTGTTGGATTTTCAAATGCTTTCTTCTTTCTAAGGTTCTGACCCAGGAATGTGCTTCTCACTCAGCTGCTCTCTAAGTAGCCGAGGAAATGATGGCTCCCAGTCACGTCAGCTGACAGCAAATCAAACGTTAGCTTTCCTCAGCTCAGCAGCGACTCCTGAGTTTGCTTTCTTTCTATCACCAATGAGGTATAATTCACCACCAGAATGATGATTAAAGGCATCTACCAAAAATATTTACTCCGTTCTACAGCAAGGACTTGTCATCTCTGACTGTTGCTGTTGTGTGAGTTAGAGGCATCTGGAACTTATTCTGTGAGTCTCCCTCAACTATAGCTTATTGCAGCCACACATTTAGAGACTGTCAGTCCTGGTTGGTTTCTCCATTACAAAACACACCAGGATTATTTATTTCAAAATGACAATGTTTTTACTCTTCTGAGTGGTAAATATCTCCCAGATTCTTTCTATGTGTGGTTAATTGTATAATTTCTAAAGTGTTATGTTTTTCAAAAACTACTTCCCTGTTCCCAACATCTTTCAACCTTAGTCAAAAGTTGTACTTCTGGGTGTCACTGTCTTTTGCACAGTTATCATCATAAGGACCAAAGGGACCTTGCAGATAGTCTAGTGACTGTCCAGTGATCGTCAGCTCTATAGCATGTGAGATGTCTCCTCGATGCCTGAGCAAGTCAGTGGTTCTCAGCTCCCTGAGGCTGTGACTCTTTAGGGCAGTTCCTCATGTTGTAGTGACCTCCAACCATACAATTATTATTGTTGCTTCTTCATAAGTGTAATATTATTACAGATCTTAATGTAAGTATCCATGTTTTCCCATGGTCTTAGGCGACCTCTGTGAAAGGGCCACTTGACTCCAAAAGGAGCTGTGACTGACCCATGGGTTGAGAACCACTGCTCTATGAAGTCAGTTAATCAACTTTTGACATCCCCAAAAAGCATGGCCTTAAAAAGAGACTGTTTTGATCTGGTCCTCCAGCAACACTGGTGGACAGGGCAGACACTGGATGCATACATGATGAAGGTCACGTGACAGTGAGACAGCCATCTCAGGCGTCCACACAGGCCCTGCCCTCGAAGTCTCCAGCCCTCAGAGTCTTTTATCAGGTACTGAGAGACAGACTTCTTCCATGGTGAGAGAGCTTCGTCTACCATTTTCTAACTTCCTTTTCACTTCTTGCAACTAGAGAAACGTACTTGCAGATTTCACTAGTGTGTCAGACACTGGGTTATGGTGCTTGCTCAGTACAAGGTTTCTCTGCCTTTCCCTTTCTTCCTTTCTTTTTTCCTTCCTTACCCTCATCTGAAAAGCAGCTAGTGTCTGCGAGGGAGTGGCATGTGAGGGAGGGTTTCACTTTGCTTTTAACCAGCTGACTCCTGTGGATAAGAGGTTGCTGGATTTGTTCAGCTTCTTGGCCCATTCTTATGGTCTTCTTCTGAGGTTTTGCTTCTAGCCAAAATGGAGACCAACTGTAGTTTGTCGTCCTTCAGTGCCCAGAGATGACAGAAAGCTGGGTTTTATTTGTTTTCCCCTTTGAAGTGATGCAGACATGAGAGTTTCATTTTAACCAGGAATTCTGTTCATCCTCACGGCAGCACTCTGTGGAGAAGCTGTGCTATGCTGGACCGATCTCTGCAGAACTGTCAGATGGAAATGTGGAAAAGTAAGTGAAAAATTCTAGACTATTCTAAAATATGTACACCAGTGCATATACCTCACTCTGTGAGGCATGTGGGGTCCACGGTTTCCCTCATAGCTTTCGTCCCAACTCAGAGTCTCTGCCAAGGTTCAGAACAGTCATGTGCCCTCACTAGACTTTGTGAAGAGGACCATGAATGACGGCATGTCCACTAAAGATGACATTTCCATGCCTGTGAGGACCAAGGGGTGGGGGAGTGACACGGTGCTGAAGAAGCTGCCCCAGAATGGGAAGCACAGGCCTGTTTCTATGTAAGATGTTCACAATTTTATTTTTATCTTTTCAGTGTTTAATGTTGACAGCTCTTCCCACTGTTCTCTGAGACTTAGGGTTTTAACTACAATTGCACATCTATAGCCAGGGCTCATTGCATTCTGAATCAGTGACACATAGGGCTAGTTCTTTGAAAAGATATACAGGATTATACACTTAACCAGAGTACCAAAAGAAACAAAAAAGAAAAACGATCAAAATTAATAAATCTAGAGATGAAAAGGGAGCTATCACAGCACATACCAGTGAAATTTAAAACATCATCAGGTCTTACCTTGGAAACATATATTCCACTAAATAGGAAATTTAAAGGAAATGGATTAATTTCTAGGTGCATGTGACCACAAAAGTAAACCAAGAGAGGAGAAGCAGTTTAAACAGACTGAAGACAAGCAGTGAGGTTGGAACAGCTATTAAAACTCCCACATACAAAAGGCTCAGGGCCCTGGTGGACTCACTGGTGTGGACTTTAACAGGCTACCACCAAAGTTCTCAAACCATTCTGTAAGATAGGAAAGGAAGAACTCATCTTGATAAAATTAAAGAGAAACAAAGGAAATGTAACTTTCCTTCATATACAGCACCTCTCACTTATCCACAGCATATCCTATGCCTTCGAGAGGCACCTGCTGGCTTGAGGGCCAAGGTCAGCCTCCCTAGGGCCAGGCTGTAGTCTTCTATGAACAAGCAGTATCAGCTCCGCCACCTCCCCAGCCTTACCTATCCCGATTTTATTTATTTTATTTTATTTACATATGCATATTTATTAATTCTTACATTTAGCAAAACACTCAACCTTTGGGGGGAAAACAATTGTGTACTACACTCCGTGGGCGTGCTCACCTTGAAAGCCCTGGTTTCAAGTGCCAGGGAGCGTCTTTGCTGAGCCTTGACCTTACCGTCAGTGGAATCATAGACGTGTACTTTTTTTGTGCTTGGCTTCGATATTCTGCAAAATTCTGAAGTGCTGAGCATAGTGGTACACATCTTTAATCCAAGCAGAGGCAGGGAGATCTCTAAGAGTTCAAGCACAGCCTGGTCTACATAGCGAGTTCCAGGACAGTCAGGGCTGCATATTGAGAGCTGTCTTGAAAAACAAACAACAAACAAACAGACAAAAACCCAACAAATATCGACTATACCATATTGTATAAATATGCCACAATTTGTTTAAGGACTTGAGTTGTCCCTATTTGATCTATTATGAAGCTTTTTGCATATGTTTTTAGGGGTAGAATTTCTGGCATAAAGAAACTCCAAGTGTTTGCAGTGTTGTAACTGACAGTACCAGTTGCTGAGAAGATTGTCTTTTCTCATTCAATTGATTTGGCATACTTAGGAAAACCAATTGATACTAGTGGTGGGAGCATTGATCTCTAATCACAACACTCTGAAGGCTGAAGCAGGTGAGTGCAAGTTGAAAGGCAACCTAATCTCTGTAAGAAAGTTCCAGGCCAGCCAGGGCTGCATAGCAAGACTGTGTCAAAAAAAAAAAAAAGAGTAAATGTATTAACCACTTATATGTGGCCAGATAATGGGCTGTATTCTGCCCTGTTGATCTGCCTGTTTAACGTTGTCTCTACCAATACCACACCATCTTAACAAATGTAGCCTCTGCTAAGCCCTGAAATGTGTTTTTATGTGTGTGTGTATGCGTGCGTGCATGAGTGCACACTTGTGTATATTCTATACATGAATTGGGGGGCATTGACATTTTAAACTATTGAATCATTTCATTCAAAACCAACTTTTTTTAATCTTTAAAATCTTTCAACAATAATGGTTTTCAGCATAAAGAACATAAAGATCTTTTCCACAGTTTGTTAGTTTTGCTCTTAAGCTTTTGATATGTAATTAATAAACAGCATTGAACATCTCTTTTTGGGGGGATGTGGCTGTGATGGATCAGACCCTAGGTACCACATACAATGAGCGAAGGCTACTGAGACCAGACGTCTTTATTCTTAACCTCTCTAGCCTCAAACTTGCTAGACCCTGAGGCTAGACTTAGAACTCCTGGTCCTCTTCCCTCTGTTTCTCTGGAGTGCCAGGATTACAGGCATGAACACTCCTCTGAAGAGGGGCTGGGGAGAGATGGTGCCTGTCTCAGGAGCTATGCGGGGATCACAAAGATGGACAGGCCTGTATCACATTTTCAGTTCCCATGATCTGATAAGAATTCCAGTTCCTGGCAGTGAGAGCCAGGCTCAGCTCAGGAGGACCGGAAGGACAGAACCCTTTGCTGGGAGGCACAGAAGCAAGACCAGGCACATGGTGAGCCCTGCAAACACTGCCGTTGGTGTGAATGAGGTAGGTCAGAAGTGGTGAGGCTCACTCCTGTCCCACGCTGTTCCAGGAAGGAGATAATAGCAGTTGGAAGTAACAGGTGGCACCAGAGAAGGCAGGCTGGCCAATCCTCAGGGTTCAGAGAAGAAAGGAAGGGGTTTTCGGGAGCTGGCAGGAGACCCGGAATGTCCTCAGGGTCTTGTTTTGGCAAGAAGCCCTGGCCCTCCACAGCTGCTCACCTAACCAGCTTTCTGGAAGTTTGGAGTTCAGACTCAAGATGATTTATATGGTTGCTTGAGAGAGGTGAATAATGAAAGAAGAAACGACCCATAAAAGGACCAGTTAGTGCAAACTTTTGGTTTTCTTTCTTGGTTGGTGGTGCCCTGCCAAGACCTCCCTCCAAACTTGGCTCTGAGCCCTCTGCTCCACGAACCAGCGCTCACTGGCGGTCACGCCGCTCACTATGCTCCGCCACACTGATTATCAAGCTTGCCCTTTCTTCCTTAGTGTGAGGCTCACTCTTCACTGAGAATGACGACAGGCAGCCATGGCTACCAGATCACACCGATGCGGAAAACCTGCTTGACCAGCCTCCACGGAGCTCCAGGAGAGGACGCGACTGAGAACTCCAAATGTCTGGCCTTCAGCCAGGACTAACAACTGTTCCGTTTTTTTTTCCCCAAGCCACATTCTGGTAACCACAGAGAACCAAAATAGATCCTCTGATCTCAGAGCTCAGAGCATTTTCTAAAGGAAGGTGAAATCACAGCACAAACTAACCATAGGTTTAGGAGGAGGAAAGGACCTGGGTTGAAAACTTTAGGGGAAAAAAATTGGTTAACTGCCAATAGAACTTTCTTTCAAAATCAAAGAGCCAACTAAACTACTATATTGCTTTACAGATTGCTGCGAGTCATTATGGTTTGATTAGAACTGCCACATCCTCCAAGCCAAAATACAAGATACCTAATTAAATTTGAATTGCGAATCAAAAATAAATAATTTTGTAGTGTGAGCATGTCCTGAATTTGGCATGTGCCAGTTTTTACATTGGGATATATTAATATTAAAAATTATTCATTGTTTATCTGAAATTAAAAATTAACTAGATGTATATTTATCTGAAAACTTTAGCCACATTTCCACTACAATGCTCAGAAATATGAGGAGGGTAGGGAGGCAGTCTAAATTCTGGGCGGATGCTGGATTAAAAGATCGCCATTTGAAGCCAGGCATGGTGGTGTGAGCTTTAACCTCAGCAGCATTCAGGAGGCAGAGATAGGAGCTCTCTGTGAGTGTGAGACTAGTGTGGTGTACAAAACGGTTCCATGACAGCCAGAGCTGTTACATAGGAAAACACTGTCTCAAAAAACAAACATACAAACAAAGATTGCCACTTGACATTTGTTAAAATCAGCATGGTTTTCATCAAGGTTTAGAATTAGGGGGGCTCCTGCTGCTCCTCCTCCTCCTGCCGCTGCTCCTCCTCCTCCTCCTGCTGCTCCTCCTCCTCCTCCTGCTGCTCCTCCTCCTCCTCCTGCTGCTCCTCCTCCTGCTCCTCCTCCTCCTGCTCCTCCTCCTCCTGCTGCTCCTCCTCCTCCTGCTGCTCCTCCTCCTCCTCCTGCTGCTCCTCCTCCTCCTGCTGCTGCTGCTGCTGCTGCTGCTGCTGCTGTGTTTAGCAGAACAAGGGATTAAACTGAGGGCCTCATGCATGTTAGGAAAGGCTCTGCTGCTCTATGCCATTCCTAGCTTTCCTTTTACCTTTTCTTTTCACATTTGTGTGTATGTGAGGAGGACGCATATGTGCCGCCTGTGCTCAGGAACCTGCAGACGTCAGAAGAGACATTGAATTCCCCAGGAACTGGAGTTCCAGGTGGTTGGTTCTAGCCACCATGTGGGTACTCGGAATTGAACCTAGGTCCTCTGTAAGAGCCGTGAGCACTCCTAACTACAGAGCCATCTCCCTGGCCCTTCTATCTTTACTGTCTCATCTGGAGGCAGGATTTTGCTCAGTTGCTGAGGCCAGCTTTGAACTCACTCTACAACTCTGGCAGGCCTTGAACTTGGGACCTTCTCGCCCCAGTCTTGAGAGTAGTTGGGATGACAGGTCTGCACACTGTGGCAGCTGAAATGTAGGCCTTTTAATATTCTTTTAAAATACAAGTGACAGGAAGAATTAATCGTGTGCACCAAACATTCTAGGCACTTCGGTTTCTATATTACTTAATAACTATTTTCCTGTTCAATTTCAGTTTGAAGGCTCTCAGCAGGATATATGCATCTTGACAGGGCTTTGAAATATGTAAGGAGATATCTTAGTTTCTTTTCTTTCTTCTTTTGTTTTTTGTTTATTTTATTTTTTGATTTTTGTTTTTTGTTTCATTTGTTTTTTTTTAGAGACGGGGTTTCACTATGTACAGCTCTGGCTGTTCTAAAACTCACTATACAGACCAGGCTGGCCTCAAACTAACAGAGAATCGCATGCTTTTGCATCTCAAGTACAGGGGATTAAAGGTGTGGGTCTCAGCTTTTCCTTAGCTTTCTATTGCCACACAAACACCACAAACAAAATCAACCTGGGGGAGAAACGGTTTGTTTCTTCACGCAGTCTGCAGTTCATCATAAAAGGAAGTCAGGGCAGGAACTGAAGCCAGGGAAGAATCGGAAGCCGAGGCCGTGGAGCACTGCCGCTCACTGAAGCCGAGGCCGTGGAGCACTGCCGCTCACTGAAGCCGAGGACGTGGAGCACTGCCGCTCACTGAAGCCGAGGCCGTGGAGCACTGCCGCTCACTGAAGCCGAGGCCGTGGAGCACTGCCGCTCACTGAAGCCAAGGCTGTGGAACACTGCTGCTTACTGCCTTGCTCTGTGGCTTGTTCACTCTGCTTCTCTCTCTTTTTTCCTTACATTTATTTCATTTATATTACATACCTGACCTGAAAACAGGTATGTACAATGTGTATTCCTGTTGGAGCCCCTAGAACTGGAGTTACAGATGGTTGTGAGCCACCCTGTAGGTGCTACAAGTTGAACCCGGGTCCTCTGCAAGAGCAATAAATGTTTCTCATACCATTCAGGACCACCCATTCAGAAGCAGCACAACCCACGGAAGGTTGCCCCCCACCACGTCAATCCTTAATTAGAAAATGCCCCCACTGACTTGTCCACAGGCCAATCTGATGGGGCATCTTCTTAATTGACTCAGCAGTTAAAAGAGTGCTCTGCTGTTTGGAGGACCAAATTCAGTTTCTAGCACCCAGGTCACTCTATTCGGGTCTGCTGCCTCTGGCACCTGTACTCATGTTGTACTCATGTGAACACGCACGCGCGCACACGCGCGTGTACACACACACTAACACACACACACTCACACACACACATATTCTCTCTCTTAAACACACACACACACACAACAATTTAAAATAAAATGCTCCACTATGCTCATAGCAGTCTTATTTATAATAGCCAGAAGCTGGAAAGAACCCAGATGTCCTTCAACAGAAGAATGGATACAGAAAATGTGGTACATTTACACAATGGAGTACTACTCAGCTATTAAAAATGATGACTTCATGAAATTCTTAGGCAAGTGGGTGTAACTAGAAAGTGTCATCCTGAGTGAGGTAACCCAATTACAAAAGAACACGCATGGTATGCACTCACTGATAAGGGGATATTAGCCCAAAAGCTCAAAATAAACATGTTACAATTCACAGACCACAGGAAGCTCAAGAAGAAGGAAGACCAAAGTGGGGGTGCTTTGGTTCCTCTGAGAAAGGGAACAAAATACTCACAGAAATAACCATGGAGACAAAGTTTGGAGCAGAGACTGAAGGAAAGGCCACCCAGAGACTGCCATACCTGAGGATTCATCCTATAAACAGTCAACAAATCCCGAAACTACTATGAATGACAAGAAGTGCGTACCGAAAGGAGCCTGTTATGGTTGTCTTTTGGAGGGGCCCTGCCAGAGCCTTACAGATACAGAGGCGGACACTTGCAGCCAACCATTGGACTGAGTGCAGGGTTCCCAATGGAGGAGTTGGAGGGACCAGACTCCCCAGGGCTCCCAGGGACTAAACCATCAAAACCCAAGGGGTACACATAGTTCCAGCCAAAAGGGTGGCAGAGGAATGCCTTGTTGGGCATCAGTGGGAGGTCCTGGCTCCTGTGAAGGCTCAATAGAGGCCCCAGTATGGGGAAATCGAGGGGGGGTCATGGGAGTGGGTCGGGAGGAGGAGCATATACTTGGAGGTAAGAGGTGGGAGGATGGGTTGGGAGTTTTCAGGGAAGGGGAAAACTGGGAAAGGTTTTAGCATTTGAAATGTAAATGAAGAATATATTCAATAAAATTTTTTTTAAAATATCAAATAAACCTTAATTTTTAAAATGAATTCAAGACAAAGCTGGTACTGTGTTGATACACAGACCTATGAGAGGATAATATTTATTCATTTAGCTTTAAGAAAAAGCAACTATCTAAGCACAAAGACCCTTATTCAAAGCAGAGCATATTAATTAAACCTTGAAAGGCAGAATAAATGGACCTTAACAAATTTGGTAATTATACTTACTTGTGTGTATAACTGCTTATTTAACAAACACCTTTAAATTAACAAATTTATTTTAATTGACAAAAAGTCATACATAGTTGTATATACAATATGATGTTTCCAGATATGTATGCATTATAGAATGGCTAAGTAGCATGCATCACCTCAATGCTTATCACAGTTTGGGATAAGGTCACTCAGAAACTCTCGTGGATTTCTTCTCAACAAGAATAATTGAATGGAGAGGCTGAGACCACATTTCCATTGGGATTCCACTGGGGCGGATAGAGCATCAGGAGCCTGTTTGCTAATACTTCTTGGGGTGTGCCCCACACCGAGAGAGGTCAACTATGTGAGAGCTTCAAAGACATCAAAAACTCTGCTTAAGATGACCCTGTGGGGCCGGTCTGGAACTTCAGCCGGGTGCAAAGGGAAGCAAGGAAGTAGATGTCTGGAGGAGTTTGAGCCAACTTAGAAAAACTGCCTAAGTGACCGACGCCACACTTCAATGGAGGACTGACAGTAGCTTATTGATTCATAAAGATTGCTCCAAGTTCGTTTTCCAAACAGTTTAGTCTATTTTCCTAAGCAGCAGACGACCCCAGAGAGATGGCTGTAATGGGAGTGGCCTTTTCCACCAGGGAACTTTGAGGGCATCCATTCCAGTGATGACAGCCTCAGTTTATCACAGCAGCAAAGAAGGCAGCGAAGGGCATAGATCTCTCTTCCTCCCTGCCCTCCGCACTTTCTTCCTTGGGAAGTTGACCCCAGTGCCTTGCATGAGCCGAACAAGTACTCTACCACCGAGCCACACCTTCAGCTACTTACTAATACCATTTTGAGAGGAGTCACACTAAACTGCCCTAGTTGGTCTCCAGCTTTTGACCCTCCGGTTCCCAAATTCATCATTTGGAGTTCCAGGTCCTAGCAATGCACCGCTCTTCTGCCCTCCCTTCCCCTGTCCTCCCCTCCCCTCCCTTCCTCTTTCTTTTATTTTCTCTTCCTTTGTGTTACACTTACTTATTGAAGTATTAGTTCATTTAACGTCTGTTACCTGGCTTGTGCTGAGTGGCAGGGGTTGAGTGGTGTGTCTCAGTACTCATCTATGTAGATACAGCAGTAACAAGCAGCAAGTCTGAGAAGGAAGACTCCTTTGCACACAATAGCTGCTCCCAGGACATCCCCCCCCCCCCCCCCCCCCCCCCCCCCCGCATCACTCAGCTCTGTCAAGGCTTGCCAGGGTTCTTTGTTTTCCACCTGTGGTGACGCTGAGGACTGCTTTCTTGTATCACGTAGGTTTAGATATATTGTGTTTTAATTTTCATTCAATCCTAGAAATTTTTTATTTCCTTCTTAATTTATTCAAGGTCCCGCTCTTGACTTTGTCTTCAAGCTTAGACTCTGTCTTGTCTTTTGTTCTTTCTTCCCCTAAGATCTTCCACTTCTATGCTCCTTTATTTGCAGTGCTTCTGCCTGGTTTTCCTGAGGAGTTCTCGTGATGGAATCCCTCCTTCACATCACCCATAACCTTCATTATTTCATTCAACTGTTTGACCTTTGAACATGGTGATGATTTTGAATTCTATGTCTGTGATGACATCTAACTCACATTCACTAGGTGACATGGCTGTAAAACCAAGAATTTTTAAAAACGTCTGTTGTCTTGCTTTCTCACATTTCTTATGTTATTTCACCAAGATTTACGTATCCCTTGTTCTGGCTTTGCTTGGCTTAATTTTATGCTTTTAGTTGGCAGATTTGCAATGTTCAGATGGGATTTGTACATAATCATGATGATTTAGAAAATGATTCCTCAGACAAGGAGCTCCAGATGCCTGGCACAAGCTATACATCAACATCTGCATAGGTTTTCCCTGGAGCAGCACCCATAGGTGCAGAGCATCACCACTGTGCGACTGTCACACAAACCAATGAATGATGCCTGCTCCTTAGACTTCAAAAAGCTGTCAGGGAAGAAACACCAAGGATACTCTATTATATACTCAGATCTTAGTAATAAGATCAAGAATGGGTAGGAAGTAAGTAGGTAAGATCAGGATTGACTGTTGCATTGACTTTGAAAAGATAATAATGACTTAGATCAGTTTTGAAAAGGTAAGGCGGGTAATGATAAGGATAAAAAATCAGATCAATTTTAAAGAAAAGAAAAAATCAAGGTGGGTAAAACTAGAAAGGAAAATTGGGATGCTGTTAGGGTCTATAGATTTTAGGGACTGTCACAGTATGGAAGGTTATAACTGAGAAATAAACGGAGGAGGGGAGAAAGATAAGAGAAGGAAGAAAGATGTAGTAAAGAGGGCCACATGAGGAATGCAGTTGAAGAGAACAGTGAGGAACGCCCACAGTGACCCAGATGGAGAGACGTACAACAGTCTAAAACCAGCCCGGCACAGTGACCCAGATGGAGAGACGTACAACAGTCTAAAACCAGCTCGGCAGCACCCAGACGAAAGCTGGTGTCCACGAGACACACAGGTAGAAGATAAATGATGAAAAGTAAGAAATTCAAAAGACCACAGCTGCCCTGAGTTGAAAGGTAAAGTTCTCGGATCCCCCTGGCTCTAGTTAGGTTCCATGCATGGCAGAGAGGAGAAGGGAGCTTTCGGTCTCTGCAGCCTTGGTAGTCTTGGGGGGCTCTGGGACTACTGGGGCTAGAGGCCTGCTTCCCAGGTATTCTCTGGAATACTTTTTCTCAAGTCTGATCAGAAATTTCTATAAACTTGGTTAAATTTTGGGAGATAGTGCTACTATCTAGAGGCCAGCAGGAAATGGAAGAAAGACAATTTGCTTTCCAGAGCAGTCCAGTTCTGGGCCCTGTGGACTCAGACTTTGTATAGTCAGAGATGGGTCGACAAAGAACCTGGTCTGTGAAATGTGAGTGGAACTCATGATGCACATTTTCTAAGAGCATGAATTTCACATATTATTATGGTCTGTATGTACATACCAGCTACATAGAAGTGAAGGGCTCTTCAGTGACTAAATGTACCAGGGGCCACTTCCCAATTGTAATTGCTTAATAAACTACATTGTACTCTAAAGTCAATGTTGGCCACCTAAAAGCTGTGGGTATTCATTCTAAGGCCACACATCTGGTGTATTGGATATATTAAGTTTAGAATAAAGTAATGCAAGGAGTGGAAACAAAATTATTAGTATAATACTCTCTTTCATCTAAGTTAAAAAGAATTGGCCAGGTGTGGACATTCACTTACAATACTGGGGAGACTAAGCCATGAATATCCCAAATTTGAGACCTGCCTAGACTATAGAGGGATTTCAAGTCCAACCTAGGCAGCATAGAAAGATTCTATGTCAAAATACAAATAACAATATAGTTTCCTAGGTAGTAGGGGTGCACCAGATATCTGAGTTCGAGGCCAGTTTGGTCTACAAAGCAAGTTCAGGAACAGCCAGGGTGGCACAAAGAAACCCTCCTGAAAAAAACACAATAATTTTTAAAATGTAGCTCAAACGAGAGTGAGAGTCTACAGGTACACAAACTCAAGTGTCCCAGGCTAAGTACAACTTTGAATTTCTGATCATCCTCCCTGTACCTCCCAAGTGCTGTTAGAGGCATGTTCCACCATACTGTGCTCCATGTAACTCGGATCAATCCAGGGTGTCACGTACGACAGGCAAGCAATCCGACAGCTGAGCTCCCTCCCCAACCCCCACTCAAGATGCTGGACACCCAACAACTTAAGGCTAGTTAAAAACAGAATCCCTAAAATATCCCACTCAGAGGGACTCTGTGTTTTTGTTTTAATTTTTTAATTGTGTGTGTAGAGGCTCAATTTAAAGTTTTACAAAGTACCTAATCTAGTCAATTACACTCTTTCCTGTCCCCTTTCTATTTAGCACTACAAAACACATGTGTACTATGAGCCTAGGCACTGTGGGCCTGTAGTACTCAGACAGCTCAAATAGACCAAACCCTCCAGGGTGCGGGGAGGTTGGGAGTATACAGAGAGAACTTTCTGGAACATCTGGCCTGTCGTCCATTAAGGCTCTGCTCTCATACACAAGAAAGTGAATTCATGTCAGACTTGCCGGATCCCCGTTCCCAATTTAAATTTACCATTTACTCTTTGTAGTGTCTGTCAAAGTGCTGAACTTTACCTTAAATGGAAGATTGCGTTCATCTAAGCCTTTCCAAGGGGATGGAGGAATCTGGGATTTGAAACAACGAAACTGCCATTTCCCCTCTGCCCTAGAACCTCCCCGACCTGAGGAAGGCAAATGAGCAAATGACTGCTGTCCAGAGGCATCCTGCAGATGCTCTCCCCTGGGACTCAGGCAGTCTTGGCTGCCCGCCCCCTCCCGGTTCACCAGTGCCTCCGGCGCGGCCTCCAGGGAGGCAGGTGTTTCATTACTGAAAAATCGCGGAACTCCAGGAGTCTTAGAGAACAGATAAGGCGTGTTCATGCTTACTTGGACACTTAGTTCCGGGTTCCTGGCTGAGGGACGTGAGAATATACTTACCCTTTAAAAATCACACACATTTTAAAGGATAGAGGGGTGATGAATGATTATTGGCTTTATACACTTTTTGTTTGTTTGTTTTTGTTTTTCAAGACAGGGTTTCTCTGTGTAGCCCAGACTGTCCTAGAACTCTCTATGTAGACCAGGCTGACCTCAAACTCAGAGTTCTGCCTGCCTCTGCCTCCTGAGAGCTGAGATTAAAAATGTGGGCTACCACTGCCTGGTAGACTTTTTTTTTTTTAAAAAGCTTTTGCTTACTTTCATTTTTCTTCTCTTTTTGTTACAGTAGTATTAGAAATTAAACCTGGTGATTTTTTATTTATTTATAAGGACTTTTTATAAATGAAGTTTTAAAAAATTTTAAGTGTATTTTCTAAAAAAAAAAAAAGAAATCAAGTCCACACCTTCCACATAGTAAACAAGCATCCTACTACTGAACTTCACTCCCAATCCAGTGACTTTAGTTAACTAATTAGTTAATTAATTAAAGGTGCTAAAGATCAAATATAGAATCTCCAGCGTGCTGTTATTCTCTTATTAAACTGCACTGCAGCCCTATTTTTAAGGAACCCATAACCAGATGAGAAAAGTTTCAGTTGTGTTTCTTGACCTATCATGGGCACCAGTCTAAGGATGAGGATGTCCTCTATGGAGTGCTAATGATAGTACAAAGACAAAAGGCCACGTCCATGGGTCAGGTGTGTACAGGGTACACATCTGTAATCTCAGTACTAGGGACACAGAAGCAGGACAATCTCTAGTTGGAAGTCAGCCTGAGCTACAAAGTGAGACAAAGCCTGAGAATGCAAGGAACGAATCCAGTCTAATTGTAGAAGCTGAATACCTATCTAATGGCATTAGCCGAAGGGCCCTGGAAAAATAGCTATAGCTTTCTTATCCTCAAAGAACTGGAGCCATGCCAAGCCTAACTGTCCTGGTTTACTTTAAATGAGCAGTCCAGTTTGGTAGTGTCTGGAAAGCAAGCATGAATGAGCAGTAGAGGCTATGAACTAGCAGAGTCAGCCAGGTCTCAGCCGAATTGGCACAAATCAGCAGGAGGGCCAGGACCACCAGGAACGCCAGGAGAAGTTCTCAGCTGTGCCTCTCTCAGCAAAGACTCGAGACCAAGAAGCACTGAAAAGCTAGCTATGCAAGCAAGCCTAGCCCCTGTCACTGTCTGTTGAGTCTTATTTATACTCCCCCCAAACATCACATGTCCTCCACAGGTCTTACCTCAGCACTTGAGTCTATATCAGCTGACATCACTCTGCCAATCAGCCTGAGTCTCTGGAAGCTACAAGAAGCCACCAGCATAGCACCAGAAGTTTTTTTTGGTGTGTTTCTGTCTATGGAGTCCTGACAAAAGTTGACCAATAAACAATGGTAAGGTGTACCAATACCATCTAGCATCATCTGCCATCTGTTGGATCTTTCTTAACACTATGTATCCTTTTATGTGTTTGCTTTATCAAAACCTCCTTTGTCTGTACAAAACAGACCTGTGTCTCCTTCAGCGAAACTTCCCTTCCCGTGTTTGCCTTAGCAAAACATCCTCTCACCTGTGACACCCTTTCCTTTTACATCTTTGTATTGTTGCTGTTTAAATGTAAGAATAGCCTAGAAAAATACAAAAAAAGGTAGAACTGACTCCACAAGTCGCTGACTCCTCTGACTGCCACACATAATAGCAACAAAATTAAATTTTAAAAATTTTAATGCAAAAATAAATATTTAAGCACTTGCATTGTTACATACAGTACCAGAGACAAAGTAGCTGACTTGCTAAGAAGCACATCCTGACATGATTGTGAACAAAGTTGACATTAGCGCGGGAACAAAGACCTGTTTTCGGTTGATGCGGAGCACGTTCCCCATTCTTACAATCATGGCAATCAGCTGCAAGCTTATTCCCATTCTAAGTTGGCCACATTGTCTCTGCACGAGTCCAGCACCCAGTGTTTACAAAGCACGCCTCTTTAGAGAACAAGTTCAAACTTCCAACTCCTTGAAAGCAAATCCTCAATTATTATACCCACATTTATGATTTTTCCCATTGCTGAAAGATATTAACTGTAACTATGAATTCAGTGACACTTTCTTCAGGTCTGCAGATCTAAACACCTTCATCTTTAAAGCACCAGGGTTGGTGTGGCCGCACATGGCTTTAATACATGGGAGGCAGAGGCAGGCACTGTGAATATGAGGTTATGGGGTACATAATGAGAGCCTGTCTCAAACAAACTCACAAAACAACTCATGCCTTCTGTTACCAAATCCATAAGAACCAACCTGTCTTAGTCAGTATTCTGTTGCTATGAAGAGAAGCCATGGCCAAGGCAACTCTTGTAAAGGAAAGCATTTAACTGGAGCTTGCTTACAGTTTCAGAGGTTAAGTCCATTTTTTGTCACAGTGGGAAGCATGACCACGCTCAGGCAGACATGGTACTGGAGGGGAGCTGAGAGTTCTACATCTAGATCACCAGGCAATGGGAAGAAGGAAGGACACTGGGCCTGGCTTGGTCTTCTGAAACAACAAAGCCTGCTCTGAGTGACACATTCCCTCCAGCAAGGCCACACCTACTCCAGCAAGGCCACACCTACTCCAGCAGGGCCACACCTCCAATAGTGCCACTTCCTACAAGGGGGGGGCATTTTCATTCACACCACTGCACAGCCCATAAACACCAGGCTTGGGGTTTGTTTTGGGGGCAAGCTCTTGCTATGTAGCACAGGCTGCTCCTCCTGTCTCAGTTTCCCAAATGGTGTGCACACCCAGCTGACATTATATTGGTTTGGTTTTTGTTTTGTTTTGAACAGAGCATACTAAACATACTAAGGGTATGAGACAGTGTAGGCTTTGATGAGTTCGTAAAGCACTATTCCTAACAAGATCTGTAGACCACACTGGCTTCAAACTCACGGAGATACTGAGTGCTGGGACTAAAGGCATGGGCTGCCACCACCCAGTAGAACTTCTGGGTTTTTTGTTTTGTTTTGTTTTGCTTTTGCTTTTCAAGATAGGGTTTCCCTGTGTAGCCTTGGCTGTCCTAGAATTCACTCTGTAACCCAGGCTGGTCTTGAACGCAAAGATTCACCTGCCATCTAAATGCTAGGATTAAAGATGTGCATTATTTTCTGTATACACTTCTAAAATTGAAAAATAAAGGTGATCTATTCTTCCCCCACTCCTCTATTCATTCATTCATTCATTTTGAGTTCTAGTAATGGGATTCAGGACCCCACACACAGTTGGAGGTCAGGTCTACCATTGAGCTACATCCCAGCCGTAGGCGAGTCACTTCTCACTTGGGATCAACTCTAGATCTAAAAAAGATATCTAAACTGTATCATCTTAACATTGTGTCTCTAAACAGTGATTTAGAGTCTGTAGAGTGCACTCAGCTATGCGTTGTTGAAGGGTGTTTGCCACCCTGCCTTCAGGTGCACACACTGCAGTGACTTTCACTTTGCTAGACAGGTTCTAACTGCCCCAAGACAGAGTGCAAATGCAGTGTTAAAGTGGGTTGCATTCTGTCTGCACCCATGACAGTTGTAAACCACACTGTAACTGTGATTAGGAAATGCACTATAAACTCCACAGAAGCCTCTTACCGCTGGACAGAGAGGTATTAATCCATGCCAAACCAGAAATTCATGGGATAGCTTCTCTGAAATCTCACTTGAGAAAAGGTCAATTGTAAAATCTCCAGATGTCCTGAGAGACTGTGAGGAGCCAGGAGGAACAGTAGTCCCCACCCTTTGGGAGGCCCCCAGTGGCAGCAGCTGTGGAGAGGTTAGGAGAATTCTGTGAGCCAGGGGGTTCCCAGGGCGACCACCCCCAGCTCCTCCTTCCTTTCCACAAAACAGAAGTGGGGATTTTTTCTTTTGCTGAACAGCCCTTAGGACTTCCCCAGTCTCCCAAGGAGAAGATGCAAACTGGGGATCCCCGCTATTGAGATCTCCAGAAGTTGAAGCTCCCCCAGTCTTGACCCATGTGGAGTGTTTGTAAAGACGCTGCCCCATCTGCATTTCACCAATTAAGCCATCCTGGCTAAAGTCAGGGTGTGGTGCTATACTAGGTAGCTTCAGAACCTTCTAGATGACATTCACACAGTTCAGATTGAGAACAACAGCTTTAGGCTGCATAGTGATAAACAAAGGCCTGTGCACTGTGCTCAAAAGGTCGGGAAGGGGTGGTACGGTACGGGCCTGAAGGCCGGAGCACAGGACCCTTTCGCCGGCCTGTACCTGGCCTTCCATTCCGCCTCCCACTCCTCCGCCTCCCGCGCCTCTTTCTACACCACCGCCTCCTACTTTCTGTTTCATTTTTCTTCTTTCCACCTCTTCTTCAGCAGAGAACAGATTACAGGAAGTAGGAGACAATAAACTGTGACTGGGCTGGGAGCAGAGGTCAGTGATGGAGAGCTGGCTGAAAGCTTGTGAGCCCACCCCACGCCACCCCACCCCACCCCACCCCCGGGTTTGATCTCAGCTCACCGAAGACTGAAAGCCTTTTCCAGGGCATAAACCCACTCTACTCCAGAACAAGCCAGCTTCCGGAAGGAGGCTTTAACTCGCTGAGGGCAATATGGTTTGGCACAAACCCTGTATGTGCTGTGCTCATGCTTAGAATCTATGAGATCTGTTTGGGAGAGGGAGAAATAGAAAGAATCGCTTGTTGACACCCAGAGACATCTGTGTCCCTTGTGTCATCGGAAAGTGGAATTATACTTTTACACCATGAACCAGTTGTCCTGTCTCTGGAAAAAAATATCATACCCTAGGCAAGCATGGGGAGAGAGAGAAAAAGTAATTCTGGAGCAGGCAGGCGTACAAGCATCCGATTAAGTCTTACTGAACTATGACAAACAGTAGGAGCCTATCTGTACGTACTGTGTGTGGTTAAATCAGACAGGCCCGGTGAGTCATCTGGTACTCTCAGGATGTCTCATCAGAGGAGAGGCACCAAGCAATGCAGCTTTGAGATTAGACAGCAAAAGTCCCTTTTATCATCGAAGCCTCCTGACCCCAAATTCAGTCTTCCTGTGTTTACATTCTTTGGGGAGTCACCTCAAAAGACATAGAGAGGCTTTTGAGCTTGTGACTCAGCAATTTTCATGAGGATCCAGAATCACCCTTTTCGGCAGCTAAGCTAAATGTCTCATTAAACCAGCATTTGAGCTCAGATCACTTATTAAATATTTGACCCAGGAATCTAAGCCTCAACATTAAAAATGCCATACAAATAATATGGGAGATGCAGTTATGTTGCTATCTGGCTGAAAGCATTCAAGCTACAAATTATAAAACTTCCTTGACTGAAGAAGGAGAGTGCCAGGTAAGTCCATTTGTCCTGAGACCCGTGGTGGGACCAGACAGTGGTTGGCACGGCCTGGCATAAGAAGAGCCCAGACAAGCAGGCGCTTCAAACTCACCAAAACTCTTTTATACCTGACTGTTCAAAACAGAACAGCAGCAACCAGGAAACACCTTTTTAAGATGGCCTTTTTGTGGTAAAAAAAAAAATTTAATAATAATTTGAGGTAATTGCTCTTCTTAGAAGTTTGGAAGGAATCTGTTGACATATAGCTACAACAAACACCCCAACCTTTTGTTAGGAAAGTACACGCCAGCAGTAAAGTGTGGCTTATTGACATTTGGGGAATATGCCTATAACAGCAAGGAGTACCCATAGGGGTGGGTGCTTCGAGCATCTGACTACTTTATAAATACTGCTCACATGTGCTGCTGGCTGGGTTGGTGCTATGGACATCACAGTCACTTCACTGAGGATGACAATGACATCGAGGGCTAAGGTCTTCTGTGTGCGCAGGTCTAGCTCAGGGACAGTCCACGAATCATCACTAGTTTCACTGATGAGCCTGAGAAAACAGGCAGAGGGCTGCTGTGATGTTCAGTCAGGGCCTTTTGTGTGTGTGTCCTTGTTCTCTCACCAGCACCCATGTCAGTCAGTTCCCAGTGGCCTGTGACCCCAGCTCCACATGGATCCAGCACCTCCGAGGGTCCCTGGACTCATACGGACATACCGCCCCTCCCCTACACAGACACACAGACACACACATACACACAAACACAATTTAAAACAAATCTTTTTTAAATAAAATAATAACATCATAAAACAGCAAGAGACTGGAGATGTTATTTCACCGAGAAGATGGAGGGGTTGAGGAGACTTGAGAAAGCAGTTGCTGCCTTTAGTCACAGGAAAGTGAATGTGAGAGCCTGTGAGATACCACACAATGTCCGCCCACACCCACGGGGAGAAGACCAAAAAAAGGTGAAATGGGAACCACAAGTGACCCCAGCTTGCGACGCCAGCAGCTGGGTTGTCCCTCACCAAGAACGCAGAGATGCCACTAGGGAAAACAGGTCACCCTCCCTCTCTCCGTGTCCCTCCCCATGCCACTTCCCCCTCCCAGTCCAGTCCATCCCCCTCCTTCTCCCAGTCCCAGTCCCTGTCTCTCCCCTCCCCCTCCCCACTTCCCTTTCCTTCCCTCTCCCTTCCCCTCCCCATCCCTCCTTCCTCTCTCAGTCCCTCTCCCTCTCTGTTGCTCCCTCTCCCTCCTCCTTCCCTTTCCCTCTCTCTCCTCCTCCCCTTTCCCTGTCCCTCCTCCTCCCATTTCCCTCTCCCTCCTCCTCCCCTTTCCCTCTCTCTCCTCCCCTTTCCCTCTCTCTCCTCCTCCCCTTTCCCTGTCCCTCCTCCTCCCGTTTCCCTGTCCCTCCTCCTCCCCTTTCCCTCTCCCTCCTCCTCCCCTTTCCCTCTCTCTCCTCCTCCCCTTTCCCTGTCCCTCCTCCTCCCCTTTCCCTCTCCCTCCTCCTCCTCCCCTTTCTCCTCTCCCTCCTCCTCCCCTTTCCCTCTCTCTCCTCCTCCCCTTTCCCTCTCTCTCCTCCTCCCCTTTCCCTCTCCCTCCTCCTCCCCTTTCCCTCTCTCTCCTCCTCCCCTTACCCTCTCCCTCTCTGTTGCTCCCTCTCCCTCCTCCTCCCCTTTCCCTCTCCCTCCTCCTCCTTCCCTTTCCCTCTCTCTCCTCCTCCCCTTTCCCTCTCTCTCCTCCTCCCCTTTCCCTCTCCCTCCTCCTCCCCTTTCCCTCTCTCTCCTCCTCCCCTTTCCCTCTCTCTCCTCCTCCTCCCCTTTCCCTCTCTCTCCTCCTCCCCTTTCCCTCTCCCTCCTCCTCCCCTTTCCCTCTCTCTCCTCCTCCCCTTTCCCTCTCCCTCCTCCTCCCCTTTCCCTCTCTCTCCTCCTCCCCTTTCCCTCTCCCTCCTCCTTCCCTTCCCCTCTCCCTCCTCCTCCCCTTCTCCTCTCTCTCCTCCTCCCCTTCCCCTCTCCCACCACCTCCCCTACTCTTTCTCTATTATTATTATCATCATCATCATCATCATTATTATTATCATTATTAATTTACTTATTTATTTGAGACACTGTCTCTTTACACAGTCCCAGCTATCCTGGGACTCACTATTGTATAGGCCAGGCTAGTCCCACACTCATGAAGATTCTCCTGCCTCTGCCTCAGGAGTGCCAGAATTAAAGCTCCTCCACCATGCCCAGCTCTCTCTTTTCTTGAAATTAATTCTTTACCATGCAAAATAATAGGCACAATAATGACACTTTATGCACATTTATCACGGTGCCTTCCTCATATTTGCCCTGCCCCTCCTGAGAGAAAGCACGCGATGGTTTGTCTCCTTGCTCCCTCGCTGGTAGCCCATCTAGATTCCCTCATATTTGCCCTGCCCCTCCTGAGAGAAAGCACGCGATGGTTTGTCTCCTCGCTCCCTCGCTGGTAGCCCATCTAGATTCCCTTTCCTTTCAGGCCCATCTGGCCTCAAGTGCCTCTTGAATTTTTTGTCACACATATGAAATAAAACCTGCAGTACTTGTCTTTCTGTGTCTGCCTTATATTGTGAAACACGATCTCTGGTTACACTTCTTTCTCAGAAAACAAACCAACCACCACCAACAACAGACATAATCTTTTTTTGTTTGTTTAATTATTTTTAGAGTTTTTTATTGTTGTTTTATTTTGTTTTTTTAAATGACTATCAACAGTACTATGATATTTTCATCCTTGTTGATAATATGGCTTACTATATCTACTGACATACTGTTGTCATTCATTTTATATATGTCTGAAAAAGATAATTTTGAAATAATTTTGTATGTTGTCCTGATAATAAGTAGCTGTAGAATATCATAAAAGCCTCAGTGTTTAAAAATAGAGTACATATGTTAGAATAAAGATACCTTTTGAAAATCTTTAATATTCACCAAGTTGAATGAAAATATATGATCTTTTGCTCCCACATACAGTCTACTCCGTTCCTCATCCAGAAGGAAGGTGTGATAACTGGAACTATTTGCCAAGCCATTGAAAGTGATCACATTGTTGGATTCCAACATTTCTATTAGGTATTTTTTTATTTACATTTCAAATGTTATCCCCTTTCCCAGTTGCCCCTCCCCAAACTCCCTATACCATCCCCCATCCCCCTGATTCTATGAGGGTGCTCCCACACCCACCCATCCACTCCCACCTCCCCGCCCTGGCATTCCCCTACACTGGGGCATCGAGCCATCACAGGATCAAGGGCCTCTCCTCCCGTTGATGTCCGACAAGCCCATCCTCTGCTGCATATGCAGCTGGAGCCATGGGTCCCTCCATATGTACTCTTTGGTTGGTGGTTTAGTTCCTGGGAGCTCTGGGGGGTCTGGTTGGTTGATATTGTTGTTCTTCCTAGGGGGTTGCAAACCCCTTAGACATAATCTTACTGTTTACATTTATTGTTTTCATTTATTGTTACATTTATGTATTCATGACATGACATACACATGGAGGTCAGAGGACAATGTGGAACCATTTTCTCTCTCCTACCATGTGAATTCCAGGATCAAGCTCAGGGTGTCAGAGTAAGCAGCAAGCCCTGTACCTGATGAGCCTCCTCATTGGCCCCACTACTCCTTATGGCTGCACCAAACGCTAATGTGAATTGACATCACATTTCCCTTATCTACTCTTTTATTGATGGGAACCAAACATGACTCCATATCTTGGCTGCTACAGATCGTGCTGTTAACTGCTAACCTACAATGCAGGAGTGGTACAGACAGATCGTGTGGCAGTTCTAGGCTGAGTTTCTTGAGGAGCCTCCATGCTGATTTCCTCTGTGGCTGCATACTTCCCATTCTTGACTTGGGTTTATGAGGACCCCTCTCTCTGCACATCCTTTTGAACGCTTGAAGTTGTTTGTTTTCTTGATGGTATCCATTGCGACTGCAATAATATGGCATCTCAATGTGGTTTGTATTTCCCTGACAGCTATAGATATTGAATTTTTGATTGGATGGTTAGGCAGGAGTGTTTAATTTTTGGAGTTTAATCAGGTTCTTGAGAAGTAAAATATAGTTACCACACAACTGTGCAAAGCTGAAGAGAGGAAAACAGCCCCAGTGTGAAGTTGGAAGCACAAATGCTTTGCTCATATTAGTTCATTAGTTCATATTTATTCATATATAAAAAGCCACATCTTTAAAACAATGGAAATGGCCATTGACTGGTCAACTTAATAAATCAACTGTGATGCTTCCTTAGAGTGGAATAGCATCTTATTCTACTGTTGTGAAGAGACACTATGACCAAGGTAACTCTTACAAAAGAGAGCATTTAATTAGGTAATTGCGGTGGGGAAGCATGGTAGCACACAGGCAGGCATGGCACTGCAACGGTTGCTGAGAGTTATATCCTGATCCATGGGCAGCAGGCAGAGAAAGAGAGGGGAAGGGGAGAGACAGAGAGACAGACAAAGAGACAGAGACTGGGCCTGGTGTGGATTTTTCAAACCTTGAAGCCCACCCCCAGTGACATACTTCCTCCAACAAGGCCACACTTCCTAATCATTTCAAACCATTCCACTCCCAGGCAACTAAGTATTCAAATATATGAGGCTATGGGGGCCATTCTCGTTCAAACTGTCACCACCAAAATTCTAACAACATGAACAAATCTCAGATGCATTTTGCTGAATGGCAGATGCCAGAGGCAAAGAACACATGCTGCACTGTAGTAGGTCCTTTTAGAAAAGGAGAATAGTAGAATCCAGCATTATCTGCATTACCTATTTTTTTTTCTTAACTAGATCTTTTCTATGAGAAGAAAACATGTAATTTCTTCCATAGTCTAACCCAGGTTGTTTAAAAACACATCAGTGTTGCCTGGAGCCAGGGATGAGGAAACAGCTTACTGCAAAGAAAGAGGTGAAAGGAAACAGCTGTGAATGGTAGAAACGGCCTATGTCTCTTCTTTTCCTTTTGGTGCTGGGGATAGAAGCCACGTCCCTGTGCATGCAAATGTGCCACCATGGAGCCCCACTGCAGCCTCCTTCTGGGTCTTGACTGTGGTGTTGGATACAGATAGATAAACGGTCAAATGCATCCATGGTCCTTGAATGATTTGCAAATTACTTATATGTCAATAAAAGTGATGAATATATTTTCTTATTAAAACCTTTGCTCTGGGGTCGGTGGGATGGCTCAACAGGTAAAGGAGCTTACTGCCAAGCCTGACAATCTGAGTTCAATCCCTGTAACCCACGTGGTGGAAGAAGTGAACTTGCAGTTCTCTCGTCTCCCTGTGCCATGGCATCCGCACCCCCTCACCTTAATGAATAAACACATGTAATTTTAGTACACTTTAATGACAGATCATGGCCCTAGCAAACTGATACATTTATATTAAAATAAAGTGGTGTTTCTATGTAGTTGTACTAAAAACCAGTATCTATCATTATTTTCTTCCCTTTCTTTTATTTATTGGTGTACTCGCATGTGTGTGATGAGTGTGCGAGAGCAGAGAACAACTTTGTGGAGTTGGTTCTTCCTTTTCACCTAAATGTGGGGTCTAGGGATTGAACTCAGGTCGTCAGGCCTTCATGGCAAATGCCTTTCCCCACCCACTCAGCCATGTTGCTCACCCATGAATATGTTCTTCATGTAAATGTCTTACGTGGTACGCCGGTTAACTTGATAAGATTTAGAATCACAGAGGAGACATCATCCCACCTCATTAAGCCTCTGTGGAACCTCTCTTGGACACCCTGAGGCTTGTTTCCTAGATAGTGGGGTCCCAGAATGAACATTAATACCAATAATCAGTAATAAAGCAAGCTGAGTGTCAGTGTCCACTTCTCTCTGCTCCTGACTGTAGATGCTGTGTGACCTGCCACTTCCTGCCTAGCCCACCATGCCTTCCCCCGGTATTGGATTGTACCCTCAAACCATGAACCAAACATAAACCTTTCCCTAAGTTGATTGTTGCCAGACGTTTTATCACAGCAGCAAATGAGATCCTAAAACAAGTAATGATGAATATATCATGAAAAAGCAAGACAGGGGGACAGCAACGGGGTGTGTCTCAGCGTCACTGGTGAGCGGGCAGAAGTAAAGAGCCCAAGGAATTGTTCTCTCAGCAGTCCTGGAAAGATCAGTGATTGGCATGGGCCTGATGACAATACTGCAGGAACATCACGCGTTCGGAAAAGTCTCTCTCCTATGTCTTGAGACATCATCTCCCTGTATAGCTTTGGCTGGCCAAAAGTCTATATTGAAATCTGGGTAGCCTCAAACTCATAGTCCACCTCCCTCTGCCTTCCAGTGGGGTACTACATGTGTGTAATACCACACCTGGCTCCTAGTGGAGAAACTACATGTATGTAACACCACCTGGCTCCCAGTGGAGGGACTACATGGGTGTAACACCACCTGGCTCCCAGTGGGGGGGACTACATGTGTGTAACACCACCTGGCTCCCAGTGGGGGGGACAACATGTGTGTAACACCACTTGGCTCCCACTGGGGAGACTACATATGTGTAACACAACCTGACTCCCAGTGGGGAGACTACATGTGTGTAACACCACTTGGCTCCCACTGGGGAGACTACACATGTGTAACACAACCTGACTCCAGTGGGGGGACTACATGGGTGTAACACCACTTGGCTCCCACTGGGGAGACTACATATGTGTAACACAACCTGACTCCCACTGGGGAGACTACATGTGTGTAACACAGCCTGACTCCCAGTGGGGAGACTACATGTGTGTAACACAGCCTGGCTCCCAGTGGGGGGACTACATGTGTGTAACACAACCTGACTCCCAGTGGGGAGACTACATGTGTGTAACACTACCTGGCTCCCAGTGGGGGGACTACATGTGTGTAACACAACCTGACTCCCAGTGGGGAGACTACATGTGTGTAACACAACCTGACTCCCAGTGGGGAGACTACATGTGTGTAACACTACTTGGCTCCCAGTGGGGAGACTACATGTGTGTAACACCACCTGGCTCCCAGTGGGGGGACTACATGTGTGTAACACAACCTGACTCCCAGTGGGGAGACTACATGTGTGTAACACTACCTGGCTCCCACTGGGGAGACTACATGTGTGTAACACTACCTGGCTCCCAGTGGGGAGACTACATGTGTGTAACACTACCTGGCTCGCTGTGCTAGACTTGGACAGATGCTGAAACCAGTGCAGACAGCACTATACCTGGGTGTGACAGGAGTCAGACTTGAATGCCAAGTATGGGTGAACATGAGGAACTATGAGGTCAGCACTGAGTTGAGGAGACCCTCCAGGGAGAGGTTTTCAGAGGAAAGCTGCAATTCACATACTAAGTTAAACACCTCCGTGAGGAATGTACAGATCAGGGAAGAGGTCTGGGATGGACATACAGGTTTCAAAGTCTTAGCTTATGCTTAAAATAATTTTTTTGAGACATGATCTCACTATGCAGTACTAGGTGGTCTGGAACTTGATATGTAGCCAGGCTGGCTTTGAACTTACAGAAATGTATATTCTTCTATGTCCTGAGTGCTAGGATTAAAGGTTTGCACACGCTCAGCACTGTCCCTTTGCTTAATTAGCCACCAAACTGAATTTGCCAGGACAGTAAAGGAAGATGTGAAGACTTTCAAGAACAGAGTCCTTAGTAATGTCAGCAATACCAAAAAGATGAAACAGCCTAGTGACTAAAACCAGGAAGGGGGGGATGGGGGTACATGGGGAAAGAGGGGCAGTTAGCTAGGAAAAAAACTAGAATGTTGCTCTAGAAGCCAGGAGGATAGCAGTCTTTTTAAAGAGCCAACAATGGGCTGAGGATGAGGGTGTGGCTCAGTGGGAGAATGCTGGCTAGCTGGCCCAAGTCCCCTGAGTTCAATTCCCACTAATGCTGGATGGGGGAGTTGTGCTAATGTTGCCGATGGGCCAAACAAATTGAGAAATGACAATTGCTGTTGCCTCTAGCTGTGTGACAATCAGTGGTCACCTGGACAAGAGCAGTTGACGTTTCAGGGCAAAAGCCTAATTGCACAGGGCTTAACTGAGAATTCGAGGAGAGCGTTTGGATCAGTATAGAAAACTGGTTTTATAAAAGGGGTTTCTGTATAAAAAGGGAGGTAAGATAGCAAGGAGAATGAGATAAAGAAAGGGTTGGAAGGATATAGGAGAAGCCGGATTGGTGACAGTTCAGGGAAGACAAGAGATATGACTCTGGAACTTTCTGTGTTTTAAACAGGTGAGAGGGGATAGGAGTGAGTAGCCATTAGACCGTAATTGTAGAAACGAGGCTGGAAAGTGCCCTCTAGCAGACCTGCAAACCACATTTGCTCTGACCTCTCTCCTCCCTGGGACCTCCATGCCACAAACCCTATTACCAGTTTTCTGAATGTTGCCCAAATCTTCTCCAACCCTTGGCATGAGTCTCCCTCAAACCTAGTGACTACAGTTGTTTTTTTTCTCTCTCTCTCCCTGTTTTGACATTTTCACATCTGATGGGTGCTCAAATTATTCTCCTAGATAGTTTCTGGCACGGTGGAAGCCCGTGAGTTTATTTTAGTTCCTCTCTTTTTTTTCCTTTGGCAATCTCACACCAACAGGGAAGGGATGGTCAGGGCAGTGAGTGTTGGCAGGCTGTGCTCCTAATGGGACTGAGGTCAGGGAGAAGTCTCACTGAGTCACAGAACCACAGAGCTCTAAAAGGTTGTAAACAAAGCCACTAAGAAAACAGTAAGGGTTACATAAAGGCTCTAGCCAGCCAGTTAAAACATTTGAACTGGAATAAAACAAATTTTTGAGGAGGGGGAGGGGAGGCAAGAAAGACCTCAGAGGAAGAAACCTAATAACCTCCTAATTAATTTAGTCACCATGGCTATCAGGGGTACAAATATTCTATAACTCTTTGTCATTTTTATTATTCTGAATTTGGGTCTGTAGCTTCCAAGGGACAGCACTGGAGTGCTTGCTTCTCTGTTCACTTCCACATCTCTGGTTACTCAGCACAAGACAGTCATTATGAGTTCCCTGCAGACCTTCTGTGTGGTGGGCTTGGCACTGGCTCACAGCAACTCGAAAGTGCTGGGACTCTGGTTGTAAGCATCTTACGGTCTATCGTGGTCACAGACAAAGGGAGAGCTGCAGTAGAATTGGGTTCATGTGGTGGCATAGGTTATTAGAGAACACAAGACAGGAAGCTTGAGCATTCAGGAGAGTGGCGAAGAGTGAGCAACTGCTAACACTTTCCTAGATGATGGGAATACCAAAATGTGAGCAGACGAAGGGTGAGTGAAGAACAAGCTATGTGAGGATGCCAGCATCAGGTCCACCGTTACAGCAACACCAAGCAGACCAAGATACCTGCTCACCACGTTGCAAGACTCCTTCAAAACCAGGCCTTCAAAGCACTGTAAACACCCCCTACTTTTCCCCCTACCTACAGACACTTAAAATTCTTTAAGCTAGATGTGGATCGTACATCTGCACATGGCAGGTGGAGGAGGGAGAATCAGGAGCTCAGAGCCAGCTCTGGCTACATTACAAATATGAGCCAGCCTCAAACTTAACAGCTGCAGATTTCAGTGATAGCACAAGGGCAGCCAGGCCCTGGCGGGGTGATGATCACTCTTCCTGCAACAGCAGTAGTCATTCTACTTCCAATAATACTGTTTCCTCAATGAAGTATCTGGGGTATCTGAAGAGACCAGTATTTGGCAGGCTTTGAAACTTATCTATAGCTGCCACTGAATATTAGCTGTAGAACTCCAGGCTGATTTTTGCTTTGTCCACATTCTCTATTAGTGAAGTTTCTTAACTCTTCTGTGTGTGTGGCCAAAAACAAATGCTAATTTCTTGGTCACTTTCCTTTCTCACAAGCACTAAATATAAGCACCAGACACAAAAAGCCATTTGCCCTAGTCACTGTTCTTGCTATGAAAAGACACCATGACTGCGGTGGTTTGAATAGGTTTGACCCCTATAGACTCATGTGTTTAAATGCTTGGCCCATAGGATGTGACACTATTAGGAAGTGTGTGACCTTGTGAGAGTAGGTGTGGCCTTGTTGGAGGAAGTGTGACACAGAGGTTTAGTCCATTGTTATCATGGTGGGAAGTATGATAGCATGCAGGCAGACATGGTGTTGGAGAAACTGAGAGTTCTACATCTGGATCCGCAGGTAGCAAGGAGATTCTCTGGGCCACATAGCTTGAGCATAGGAGACCTCAAAGCCCACCCCTAATGATTTACTTTCTTCAACAAGGTCACACCTCCTAATCCTTCTAATCCTTTCAAACAGTTGTGCTCCCTGCTGACCAGCATTCAAATATATGAGTCTATGGGGGGGCATTCTTATTCAAACCATCCCACCATTATATTGTGGCCAAAATTTACTCTGCTAAAGTTCAGAGGCACTCTTGTAAAAGATCCAATGATACTGCACAACATTTTTCCTTGAATAGGTAAACTTGGGGTATTTTGAACATGATATGTTCTACCGTTTCAACTTTAAAGGAAAAACAAACTCTACCAAAGTTGTGGAAGTGTGAACAGCTATGTGTGAAGGCAGCTACTGTACTTTCCTCAGGGAGGGCAGCTGTGAGGAGACTGCCCTTGAGCTAGGCTGGGATCTTGGTTTGGTGCTTTGAGGGCTCATGTTTCCACAATATGGATACTTTGGACTGACTGAGTGGCCATAGATGACCGTTAATATTTTCAGAGCTCTGCTCATCAAATATAAAGAAACAAGGCACCATAGACAGGAGCCCTTCGCCTCTCTCTGTCTACAGCTGTGTCTTATTTAGTTTTCTGTTTCCTGTTGGTCTCTAATTGTAATTGGAGACTAAGGAATATGATTGGATCTAATTCAATGGTTCACAGAGACTTCGATCAGTGTTGGGAGATATTCTGGGTAGTGGGACAGTTTACAGTGGGCTGTGAGCATCCACCGGTTAGAGGAGAGATGTCAATGGAACATGGTAGGATGCACAGGACTGTCTTGGGTAGTGGGGCAGTTCACAGTGGGCTGTGAGCATCCACTGGTTAGAGGAGAGATGTCATGATGCAAGGGGGGGGGGTGCACAGGACTGTCCCTGCCAACCAGTAAGTACTTGCCCCAAATGTGAAACCTGAAGACGACAGGAAACCCTGATTTGTATTGCTTCGTGGTTTTAGACTAAGACCAAGTTTTATTTGGATTTAGAAAGGGTTATTGGTTTTGTAATGTACTCAAGTGACAACACTCTGCCCTTGTTCCCCTATGCTTGACAATGCATGCCACCCACCCTGCACTCCCCACTCCAGGTCCACCTCAGGTGCGGTTTCCTCACACCCCTGCTGCAGACTGACTCCACTTCTTGGCTACTGTGAGTAATGATGCAATAGATGGGTGTGTGCAAGAATCTCTGGGGTGTGCTGACTTAGCTTCTCACAGGACTATACCGGGGTTGGTAAAGCTGAATCATACAGTAGATTTACATTTAGTTTTTTGAGGAAACTCACTACTGCTTCCCATCCTGCCTACACCAGTTTCCATCCCCACTGAAAGTACGTGAGGATTCCTCTCTGTCCATGTCCTCACCAGCATTGTTGCCATTTTTCTTGATGATAACTGGTCCAGATGGGTGATACTGAACCTTATTACAGCTTCAGGTTGCATCTCCCTGATGGCTAAAGATCTTAAACACATCAAAGTATTAATTGGCCATTTGTACTTTTCTCTTTGAGGATTGTCTACTCAATTCATTAGCCCAATTATTCATTGGATACTTTTTTGGTATTTAAGTTTTAGAATTTTTTATAGGTTCTAGATACTAATCCTCTGTGTGATGTATAGCTGGCAAATATTTTTTCCCAGTCTCCAGTCTATATTTTCCCCTGCTGATGGTTCTTTTGCTATGGAGAACTTCTTAGAAAATTTCTTGCCTACATCTCTGTCTTGGCATGATCTACCTGTGCTTTCCTCTGGATATTGCAAAGTTTTGGGTCTATATTAAGGTCTTTGGTGCATTTTGAGTTGATTTTGAATTGTGCCGGGGAGAGGGGTAAGTCTAGCTTCATCTTTCTTTCTTTCTTTCTTTCTTTATTTATTTATTTTTCAGGTACAGATTGTGTTCCACAACATTCTTGTGGAAGAGACTGAATGATTTTGACAACTTCCTTGAAGGTAAAGCAGCTTGAGGAGCGAGTGAAGTCCTGGGTGAATGTGACCAACTTGACACAGGTGCCACCACATCAAGAACCCCGAGCCTCGGACCCATGGCAATGCCGATGCCTTCCCCAGTGAGGCCCAGAGGGTGGCAAAGGCTCCCTCTTACCCAGTGATGACAACGTTTGCAGAAAATGTCCAGCAGCTTTCTCCCCACCAAAACATTTCAGCCTGAAGACTGCCCGCCTACAGAGACAGCTTCTGCCAAGATCAGCGAAAGCTGTCTCCTTGCTCAGCTGTACAGTTATCATTGCTCTAGCTTATCAGAGCGCACGAAGCCCGCCTCTCTTCCGTCAGCTGTGTGCACGAGCCCCGTCTCCCTGTTCAACTACGTATAAATAAACACACCGAGCTTCCAAGGTCTGCAGCTTCTCCATCAGAGATCCCAGTCCACCCAGGCCTGGTCAACAGCTGAGTGACTAAAGAAAATGTGGCCTATCTACACACCAGGGCTTCACCGAGCTGGATGAAGAACTGTGACATATGACATTTGTAGGAAAATGGACTGAACTGGAGATCAGAAAATATGGCAGACTTAGAAAAACAAATATTCCAGATTTGCCCATGTGTACAATCTAGATTTAAATGTGTGCTTAAAAATGTATTCACATAAGGAGTGCACACAAACAGAAGTCAGGACATGGGAAGATGAGGTAAACAAGAGGAAAAGAGCCTTTGCTGCATGTCTGACTGTCTGTCCTTTGTTCCCTTGTCACCCCAAGCCAGGGCTCCAGCCCCCACGCCATGCAAGGATGCAATGATAGCTGGTCAGGCCTGTGTGGGGTTCTCTGGGTTCTGACACGCTTCTGTTGGTCTATATGTCTATTTTTGTGCGAGTAGCGTGCGGCCCTTGTTACACTATGGGTCTGTTGTGTAGTTTGAGGTTGGGTATTACGAAGCTTCCAGCGTCTCTCTTTTTGCTTACAATTGCACTGTTTTGGGGGGGAACTTTTGAACTTTAATATGAATTTTGGAACTTTTTGGTAGTTTTGTGAAGAATCGCATTGGAATGTCATGGATTGCATGAACACACAGGCTGCTTTGGTGATGTCATTTTGCTCTCTTAGCTCTGCCAGGCCGGGCCCTCTCTGTGAGGATCTTTCCATCTCTTTCTGTCTTCTTCAGTTTCTTCCTTCAGTGGCTCCGCTTTCATCACAGAGGTCTTTTAGATCCTGGTTAGGTTTTTTTTATTAATTTATTATATATATTATATATGTGTATATGTATATGTATACTGTAGCTGCCTTCAGACACACCAGAAGAGAGCACCAGATCATATTAAAGATGGTTGTGAGCCACCATGGGGTTGCTGGGAATCGAACTCAGATTGAACTCAGGACCTCTAGAAGAACAGTCAGTGCTCTAACCTCTGGGCCATCTCTCCACCCCCCTGGTTAGATTTTTAATACAATTTTTGTTTTTATTTTTGAAGCTGTTATATAAGAATGTTGTCCTGATTTCTTTCTGGACAAATTGTTTTTATATATATGCATATATATGAATTTGTATGTATTATATATGTATATTGGAACATATATATATTACTTATTTCTGAAAGTTGATTTTCGATTTTACTTTGATGAAAAGTGCTGAACAGTTCTCTGTGTTTTCTGCTAGAGTCTTTAGTGTGGAATATCAGGATAGAGCCATATTGCCCACAGATAGGGATAATTTAACTTCTTCCTTTTCTAATTGTATCACTTTTATTTCTTTTCCTGGCTTTGCTCTAAGACTCTGAGCACTGTAGTGCATATGAATAGAAAGAGGAGCACCCTTGTCTCAGTCCTGATTTTGGAACACATTCTTTTAGCTTCCCCTAGATTCAGCTTAAGCAGTATGAATTGAGGCCTGCCTTCCGGATCTCTAAGAAAACTATATTACACCAAGTAAGTGAAAAAGACCAACAGAGAACAGAATTTCCCCTTCCCTCTTATTTATTGTTACTAGCTATCTCCTCCAAACTGAAATGTCTCCTCTTGAAGGGGGTGGTGGAGGGAGCACACAGGATTCAGAAAGAAAACCAAGCTTACAAGGCTTTCACATTCAAATTACTGAGAGACCCAAGGATGGAGCTCTCGTGAGTTGTCACATGCAGCAGTGGGCATTTTGGTAATGCCACCTCCCTTGAGTTACCTGTGTTCCTGTAAGTAACATGGAATCTTTTCTTCTAGCTGTTGTTGGTACCCCACTGGGGCTAATAGGCATTTGTTCATGTCTCCCAGATAAAGTCACACACATGTTTGTCTTTTTATGTGTGCAGTTAGAAACAGGATCTCATGCCGGGCGGTGGTGGCACACGCCTTTAATCCCAGCACTTGGGAGGCAGAGGCAGGAGGATTTCTGAGTTCGAGGCCAGCCTGGTCTACACAGTGAGTTCCAGGACAGCCAGGGCTACACAGAGAAACCCTGTCTCAAAAAAACAAAAAAACAAAAAAGAAAGAAAGAAAGAAACAGGATCTCACTACACAGCCAGGCTGGTCTGAAATTTATAAACTTCCCACCTTAGCTTCCCGAGTGCTGGTATTGCAGGCTGTCCACCATTCCTGGCTTAAATATTCAAATAATCCATTTCCTTCCTACCAGTGGCAGTCACAAAGGATCACCCGGGGAACACCATTCCTAAGCCTCTTTCCTCCAAAGCCAATGTTTAAAAACAAACAGATAAAATAAATAAAAACAAATAGATAAAAGTGGGGCACACCTATAGTCCTAGCACTTGGGAGCCTGAGACAGGAGGATTATAAATCTAAAGTTGGCCTGAACTACATAGGAAAAGACTCCGTATTGTAATAAAAACAACCAGGGGCTAAAGAGACAGCTCAATGGCTCTGTTCTTACAGAGGACAGTTCCCAGAATCCATGTGAGGCAGCTCACAACTGCCTATAACTCAAGATCGAGGCGGTGCAATGCCTTCTTCTGGCCTCCTCAGGCACCCACCCGCCCACCCACCTACCCCCCCCCCACATGATTATAGAATAACACAGACATGCACACACATCCACATAGTTTAAATAGAATACATCTTTTAGTTAATGTATATTTTGAGACAAGGTCTTACTGTGTAGTCCTAGCCAGCCTTGAACTCACAGAGATCCCCCTGCCCCTGCCCCTGCCCCTGCCTCTGCCTCTGCCTCCCGTGTGGGGACAGATAATGTTATATTTTAATCAATTCTTTGAGAATTTCATACAATGTATTTTGATTGTATTTGCCCCTTATTGCTAAATAAAATGCTTTTAAAGGAAAAACAAACTAATTAACTAAACCCTTAACATATGTTCTCAAGTCCATTCAGTAATTTCACTACTGTCTCAAGGAGTTTGGAGGGCACCCTGTGTTCTTGTGACATCTCACTAACACCTTCTTATAAAGACTCATCTCTTTCACCATGATTTTGTTTTGCTTTGTTTTACAGAAAAGTGAATTATGCATTTTCTCTCCCCAAGCCACTTGTTGATCTGACGTGTAGCTCTAGGTGGCCTTGAACTTGCAGAGATCCACCTGCCTCTGCCCTCCATATTGGGATTGATAATATAATATTTTTATTAATTCTACCATTTGCTAGCTGGGCAGTGGTGGTGCACACCTTTGATCCCAGCACTCGTGAGGCCAAGGCAAGTGGATCTCTGTGAGTTCAAGGCCAGCCAGGACATCCAGGGCTACACAGAGAAACCTTGGGGGTGTGGAAGTGGGGGAGTGGGGGGGGCGGATCAGCTGCTTCTGCACTGTTTTACATGTCAGCATCTGACAAGAGAGCATCTGGAGAAAAACAGGCCTTCAAGGAAACGTGCACAGAGACTGCACACCTCCCTAAATTAACTTTATTTCCAAAGTTAACATACAGCGGCTGTCAGTTACCCAGTTCTACCTCCGGAGAGCCGAGTCCCACTCATTTTTTGTCTTGTCTTGTCTAAGACAGGGTTTTTCCATGTAGCCCTGATCTCGGGTCTGCAGCCTTGCTCCCACTTCCACCTCTCAGGTACTGGCATTGTGCGCATGTGCCGCCATCAGGGCCCCGCCTGCCGATTTACTCAGGTAGCTTCCCTACCTCCCTGCTCCCCGCCAGCTCCACAGTTGCCCTCACCAGACCCAGGAGTCACTGAATGAAAAAACTTGGGTTTATCTGTTAAGTCAGGCTTTCCCAGGATGTGAAAAGAGGCCAAGGTAATTAGTCATTAGCTTTTATGTGCTGCTAATTACCCCTAGTGAGAAGTGCCTGGGAACTGCCAACCCAAGTGTTGCAGCAATTTGTATTGTGGTTTGGAGAGGCAGTTTGGTTCCATTTCCAATTATATCCCGGGATAGACTGGTCCGAGTGGCACCGTGGAGCTGAAGGGACATTTAACTTTCAATGGGCGATAGTCTTCCTCTCCCTTAGATATTTTCATCCTGACAACCCACTTGTCTAAACGCTTAGCTGTTGTGGTGACGGTTGTGACACGTTACACAGCTGGCTCAGAGCTGTTACATGACACCTTCTTGAGGCACTGGCACACATCAAGGTGCTGCACGGTGCGGGAGACGCTCCCACTCTGGGTCGGAAGGATGCTTCCACAGAGCCTTTCCCGTATCCGTCAGGAGCAGATGCGCTGTTGCTCTGTCTGATGTATAGTGACAATCTACGACAATTCAGAATCGTAGCGCTAGAAACTGCTGGTGTGTGCTGTCTTTCACGGTCCCTGTTAAGGCGCTGCTCTCTACTGATAGACATCAGTAGACATCATCGCTGCTGATCTACTTGATAGACATCATGGAGCTGAAGGGTGTTCCCTCCTTTGATCACGCTATTTATTTTTTTAAATGAATGCATGTGTACACACTTGTGTATGTGCGTGAGTACACGAGTGCACGAGTGCACAAGCGTGTGCAGGTAAGAAGACAACCCGATGTATCATTTTTTAGCTGCCTTCTGTCTTTGAGACAGGGCCTCTCATTGGCCTGGAAGTTTGCCAACTAGACTGGCTAGCCAGTAGGCCTCCAGGGAACCACCTGGGATTTGAGTCTAGGGTCGCATAAAGGTTAAACAAGTAAGAGCTTTATTCTGGACCAGTCTTCCTTCTCTTCTTCCTCCTCATCTTGTTTTACTTTGAAAGCAGGCTCTTTTGTAACCAAGGCTAGCCTCAGACTTGCTATGTAACCAAGAATAACCTTTAACTCCCAACACTCCTTTCTCTACCCGTCATCTACTAGGATTATATTACTAAATGTTCACTGACAAATCTGGATTTCCTTTGCATTGAGATCTCATTTGCATAGTGCCATCTGTACTAAATTCTAAAATTTTTCTAGTCATAAAATTTTTAAATTATTTACCTAGCTAGCCTATGTCTTTAGGAGGCAGAAATGAGGAAAGGATTCAGTATGACCTAAGGCGCCAGCAAACTACTCATTCCTTCATATCCTTCACAATGCGTTCACAGTCGTGGTTGGAACCTTTTATCTTATCACGAGGTTCTACTCCAAAGCACTGAAACTCTTTTCTCTTTTCCTTTTTTCTTTTGTTTTGTTTTGTTTTTGTTTTTTGTTTTTGTTTCTCTGTTCTTTGTTTGCTTGCTTGCTTTGTGTTGATTTTTAAGCAGTCTTCCTCTGTAGCCCTAACTGGAACTCACTCTGTAGAGAATTTGAGGCTGATCTCAAATTCATAGAGACCCAGCTACCTCTACCTCCCAAGAGCTAGGACTAAAGACAGACACCACTATGTTCAATTTAGCTTGCAAATTTTCATCTGGTTTAAAAACAAAAAACAAACATCGCGGTGGACCAAGAGAGGTATCCACATGGGTGCCTGGGTCTTGCATTCTGTCCAGACATCCCTGGCTCTTCAACTAAACACCTCGAATCAACACTGAGTCTCGTCACCCGACTGAGGAGCAGAGCGTAGTTCCCCAAACCAGGATGCTGGAAAATGAGATACACATGAGACTGGAATGTCCCAGTGAGCTTCTAAAAGAAACGCTCACACAGCCCACTGGGATGACACTGGGCAGCCTTCACACCCAGACCCACGCAGGACTTCTCAGCGCTGCCCAAGTCTGCTCTCGGGTGCGTCACATGACTTCATCCCATAGTAACAGTTACACCCCTTACAGGCTGAGTTCCTAGAGTGTGAAATGGGGCTCTGAGGGTCAGCGGGGGGAAGGGGGGCAGGACAAACCCGGGTCATTTGTTGCCTAAGTGCTCCATTCACATCTCACCATGGTCAGCCTGTGATGTACGGTGCTCATTAACATCTGTGGGGAGCGGGGGCAAGAACCCCACCTGGGATAGAAGTCACATCAGAGAGAAAGACAAAACTGAGTCGGAGCCTCGAGCCTTAGTGGCTCAGAATGTGGAGTCAGATGCTCTGCCACGCACTTGGCAGTAACAGCAGCGTGCGTCTTACAGAGGCAGCTTGTAAAGGATCAAGTGAAAGGCATCCACGGCTGGTGCACATCTTCTTGTGCCGGCTTCAGGTGCTCTCTAGGGTGAACCAGCACACTGTAAGGTAGCACAGAAGACTGCACACAGAAGTCACGGCCCCTCCTCCCTCACCCTGCTGACACCTCACCTTATCACAGTCAGCCTTCATAGGGATATTACGTGCTGTCACTCTCTTTTACAGATAAAGTAACAGAAGATTTGGAGAGAAGAAAACTTTCCCTGACCACATAGTTACTATGTGGTACAGCTAGGACCTTTTTTTTCCTTTTAATTCAGTCAGGTTTTTTTTTCTTATTTTATTTTATTGTTTATTTTATTTATTTACATTTCAAATGTTATCCCCCTTCCCAGTTAAACCCCCTGTCCCCTCCCCATGCCCCCTGCCTCTCTGCCACCCACCAACCTCCTCCATGTATATTCTTTGGTTGGTGACTTAATCCCTGAGAGCTCTGGGGGGGGGTCTGGTTGGTTGATGTTGTTGTTCTTCCTATGGGGTTGCAAACCCCTTCAGTCCTTCCTCTGACTCCTCCAATGGAGTCCCTGAGATTAGTCCGATGGTTGGCTGTGAGCATCCACATCTGTATTGATCAGGCTCTGGCAAAGCCTCTTGGAACAGCTATACCAGGCTCTTGTCGGCAAGCACTTCTTGGCATCAACCATAGCGTCTGAGTATGGTGTCTGCAGATTGTATAGACCCCTAAGTGGGGCACTCTCTGGATGGCCTTTCCTTCAGTCTCTGTTCCACTCTTTATCCCTGCATTGCCTTTTGACAGGAGCAATTCTGGATTAATATTTTTGAGATGGGTGGTGGCTCCATCCCTCAACTGGGGGCTGACAACTAGGATCTTAAACATAGTCTTGAACACAGGAACTCTCCAGCACAGTTTACCTGCCTACTAACAGGACTTGTGGCTCAACAATAGCCAGTATGACGTAATGGATGTCACATGTCACTGTTAAACTTCTTTCCCAGCAGAAGACACAAGCCAGGCCTACCATTCCCCCTGAGGTCCTAACTCACCAAGCTACCGTCCCACAAAAGTTCACTCCGAGGAACCAATGAACTTAGCAGGCCTCCTTTCCGAGCCCTGGTGAAGGGTTAGAGGGCTGTGGTGCCCTCTCCTCCACAGGTCTCACCTGGAAAGCTTTTACCCAACAAGGATAAGAGCATCTCCTTAACTGCATAGATGGAACCCCTTCCCTTAGTGTTCCCTGGCCTATATAGTCCAGCCCCTCCCCAAGGCAGTTTGCCTGCCCTGTGCTGTGCAATTAAGGCAGAGTTGAAGCAACAGGTGGCTGGAGTCTCCGGATACTCAGGTGAGGTCTCGTGACCCTCCCCATCCTTCCGTGAGGGGTATAAACAGCAAGCCCAGATGGGATAATCATTCTGGATATCATTCTGGATCATAGCAGAACCGTTCAAGATGGCGATTGCTTGGCTCAGAGAACAGTTACTCGGAACACTAACCAGTGCTGTGATTGGAGCCCACACTCTACCATTTTGCTTTTAACTCACAGGAAGTATTCTGTGGTAGAGCACTCAGTGAACTCATGAAGTGAAGGAACAAATGTTCTTAGTTGAAATGGGAATTTGTAGCCAAAGCTATCTCACTACAGGAAATCCACACAAAGAAAAATAGAAATGTTGGGAACAGTGTGTGACACAGGAGACAGACTGCTATGTCAGATACAACTCAGGCCACTGCAGGCATATGGGGCAAGGACAGTGAGGGGCAAGAGTCACAGGACTCACACAAGTGGCATGGTTCCCTATGGAGAGCAGCACTCTGGGGATTCAAGTGTTCAGCCTACCCCCAGAAGGACCTTTGCTTTCCTAGCTGCAGAGCCTAGTTCAGCTGAAGGCTGTCATCCATGGTGCGCACTAATGATGCTTTAACAAGGCTGCAGCAGCAGGGGATGCCACAGCAGCCATCAGCGAGGAGAACTAGCCTCCTCACATCCCGTTGTTATCATTATTTTGATTCAATAAATAATATAACTTCAGGGCTGGCAAGATGGCTTAGTTAGTAAAGTGCTTTTTATATAGGCAATGAGGGTCTGCATTTAAAGGATAGAACATACATCACACACACACACACACACACACACGCACGCACGCACACAAAACTAGGAGTGGTGACACATACTTGTAATCCCAACACTGTG